>CAWUFW010021399.1:0-122237 GCA_963921515.1 Calotriton arnoldi | reverse complement strand
AGACACACCACCAGGGCTACACAACACATACACACCTAGGCCATCTGACTCATTGCCTACACTGATGTTGCCAGGGAAGACGGTGCAATGCACAGACACCACACCCATTCCCAGTTGTAGTCAAGTAGCCCACAGGTGCAGTAAGCAAATGGCAGTCAAATGTGTGACCACAGACAACGCACATCACTAAGTGAAGCACAGGTTTATTACACAGTAGCAACATGCCGTAACCACTACAGATGCAAGGTAACCCCACCTGGTAGCGGGCACACAGTCAACAACTGTAGACAGAAGGAAGTCCATGGGTGTGGCGCACATCACCTGTAGGGACACAACAGCTACCAGCCTGGATGTGCAATCACGTCGTCGGTGGACACAGTTGACCAAACGAATCTGAAAGTACCCTGTGAAGGACAGAAATGACACACAGTCAAAAGCAATGCAGTACAGGACAGAACAGCAAAACTCATGCACAATACATGTTACAAGATACCCACCCAGAACCAAGTTAGCATGTCAACACTGTTGGGGAGTACAGCCCACCTGTCACCACACATCGCAACACACATCCTGTCAAGTAGCCCATGGACACACTCCAACAGCACCAGAGCACCACCCACACATCATGCCAACTCACATCATTGACATGACACCTCAGGATACTCACATTCAGCTAAAGAAGTTGGTGATGAGCTGTGTGCGGACATCACCATCACCATCATCATCATCATCGTCACTGGCATCGTGGTCCAGGCCAGGATCCTCCACAGGTGGCGGATGTTGGTCATCGTCATCCTGGATGAGAGGCAACTCCTTCCGCACTGCCAGGTTGTGGAGCATGCAGCAGACGATGATAATCTTGCACACTTTCGCAGGGGCATATGGGAGGGACCCTCCGGTCTTGTCCAGGCAGCGGAAGCGGCTCTTCAGGAGACCAAAGGTCCGCTCAATCACTCTCCTGGTCCGACCATGTGCCTCATTGTAGCGCATCTGGGCAGGTGTCACAGGGTTCCTGAGGGGTGTCAGCAACCACGGCATGTTGGGGTATCCCGAGTCACCTACGGACAGACAAGTGCACATCAGCTGACTTGGAAAAGTGGGCGGAATACTACAGATCAGATCACACACAATGGCACAAAGTCAGTACACACCGACAAGCCAGGCACGCTGGTTCTGCATCTGTGCCATCAACCTGGGGATGCGACTACTCCTCATCACAAAGGCATCGTGTGCTGAACCAGGGAAACGGGCACACACGTGTGTGATGGTCATGTCTGCAAGACACACCACCAGTGCATTGACCGAGTGGTAGTGCTTGCGGTTCCTGTAGGCCTGCTCCTGGGCCTGTGGTGGTACCAAAGCCACATGTGTCCCATCAATGGAGCCAATGACATGCGGCATCCTCCCCAGGGCATAAAAGTCACTCTTCACATCAGTGAGTCGTCGCAGTCTAGGGAAATAGATGTACCGGTTCAGGAAGAGCAACATTGCCGCCAAGAAATCGCGGAGCACACGGCTGAACATGGTCTGTGACATCCCACCAGCAGACGCCACAGTATGTTGGAAGGTACCGGTGGCAAAGAAGTGTAGGGCTGCCATCACCTTCACCTTGGGGGTCAGCGCTGTAGGATACGGCCGGCCAGGCTGCAAATGTGGGGACAACTGCACTGCCAAATCCTCAATCAGCTGCCTGGTGAAGCGGTACCGTCGGATGCTGTCCCGTTCCACCATCGTTGCCAGGTCTGGGAATGGCCGATGGACAGCAGGAGCCCTGCAGTGCAGAGGAGAAGTAAGCAAGATCGTCAGTCACCCCACATATGCGGCATTGAACACACTCAAGATCCCAACATACATCATCATGAGGCACAACTACATGAAGTGTGCAGTACCGGAACGACATGTATGGTACATACATGGCCAACATCTGTCAACACGGTCCTACAGGTGGCATCAATTTGTCCCAGGTTGGCCCATTGGATATCATGATGCTGTGTCACAGTCACCCCCCAGTGACATGTGAGGACAGATGTGCCCCAGGCACCACAGCTCAACGACAGGCACATTCCCAGGGACCCTGTAATGCCACATGGACACTGGCATCACCTGGAGTATCATGTGTACACCACAACAAAACAAACATGACCCCCACAGGTAGTGGCCACACTTGCCATGGCAGGAGAGCCATGGACGTCTGTGACACACACGCACAACATCAGAGTCCATGCACACACAACGTGGATGTGGAGACTGTCTCCCATTGTGCACATGAAATCAGAGACATTGTAAACACTACATGCACAAAGACTGTGGAGGGCCATCACTATTGTGCCACTGGGACACCCTGGCTCAAACATACCGTCCCACATGGGACTCACGGGGTATGTGACATGACATACACAAACACCACTGTGAAATGTGACCATGGCACATGCACAGATATGAACAGTTGCACATCACAGTGGTCACGTACACGTAACACCCAGGATCCTGTCCCCATTAACACGTGCACAGCCTGGGGGTGGCTGCCCACAGGTGACACCCACAGGACAACATGTACACCAACATACACACAATAGGAAATGCAGCCTTACATGCCTTATGATAAGGTTTGGACAGGCTGTCGTGATGTAGGTGTGCCCCTCACTCCCTGGGAGCTATCTGTGGCTGGCATATGTCCATCTGAGACAGGCATGCTGACATATGCCAGTCACATGTACAGTGATGCGTTGAACAGCAATGGACCGATCGGTGCCTCCGGCCGGCCCATTGCTTTCAATGTGTGCGGGTACGCGTTGTACCCCTGTGCGCGTTGTACTGCAATGGACCGATCGGTGCCTCCGGCCGGCCCATTGCATTCAATGTGTGCGGGTACACGTTGTACCCCTGTGCGCGTTGTACTGCAATGGACCGATCGGTGCCTCCGGCCGGCCCATTGCATTCAATGTGTGCGGGTACGCGTTGTACCCCTGTGCGCGTTGAACTGCAATGGACCGATCGGTGCCTCCGGCCGGCCCATTGCATTCAATGTGTGCGGGTACGCGTTGTACCCCTGTGCGCGTTGTACTGCAATGGACCGATCGGTGCCTCCGGCCGGCCCATTGCATTCAATGTGTGCGGGTACGCGTTGTACCCCTGTGCGCGTTGAACAGCAATGGACCGATCGGTGCCTCCGGCCGGCCCATTGCATTCAATGTGTGCGGGTACGCGTTGTACCCCTGTGCGCGTTGTACTGCAATGGACCGATCGGTGCCTCCGGCCGGCCCATTGCTTTCAATGTGTGCGGGCACGCGTTGTACCCCTGTGCGCGTTGTACTGCAATGGACCGATCGGTGCCTCCGGCCGGCCCATTGCATTCAATGTGTGCGGGCACGCGTTGTACCCCTGTGCGCGTTGTACTGCAATGGACCGATCGGTGCCTCCGGCCGGCCCATTGCATTCAATGTGTGCGGGTACGCGTTGTACCCCTGTGCGCGTTGAACAGCAATGGACCGATCGGTGCCTCCGGCCGGCCCATTGCATTCAATGTGCGCGGCACGCGTTGTACCCCTGTGCGCGTTGAACTGCAATGGACCGATCGGTGCCTCCGCCGGCCCATTGCATTCAATGTGTGCGGGTACGCGTTGTACCCCTGTGCGCGTTGTACTGCAATGGACCGATCGGTGCCTCCGGCCGGCCCATTGCATTCAATGTGCGGGTACGCGTTGTACCCCTGTGCGCGTTGAACAGCAATGGACCGATCGGTGCCTCCGGCCGGCCCATTGCATTCAATGTGTGCGGGTACGCGTTGTACCCCTGTGCGCGTTGTACTGCAATGGACCGATCGGTGCCTCCGGCCGGCCCATTGCTTTCAATGTGTGCGGTGCACGCGTTGTACCCCTGTGCGCGTTGTACTGCAATGGACCGATCGGTGCCTCCGGCCGGCCCATTGCATTCAATGTGTGCGGGTACGCGTTGTACCCCTGTGCGCGTTGTACTGCAATGGACCGATCGGTGCCTCCGGCCGGCCCATTGCTTTCAATGTGTGCGGGTACGCGTTGTACCCCTGTGCGCGTTGTACCTCAATGGACCGATCGGTGCGCACTCCATTGACAATGGGCTTGCCTGGCAACGGACGCGTTTTCGAATATTCGAACGAGTCGGTTGCTGGAAAATCAGTTGGTCACCCACAACAATGTTGCAAAATCATGTATGTCATGAAGTTGAAATTTTGAAGGATGCTGTGGGCGTGTTTTGGTGCTGCTATTCCATGGATTGGCCAGATTCAGAAGATGCAAACGACTTGGACCTATCACTTTGGACACAAGGGACAGTATCTGCCTCTCCAGCACATATATATTGCTGCATGTTCCCCTGAGAGCCCACTTGCCTGCACTACATGCTCCAGGACGACATCTGCCACTGCACTGCTGCTGTCTCTGCCCCTCTGGACCCTGCAATGGCACGTACTGTGGAGAGAGCCCCAGCCTTCAGCCTTGAAGAGAACCAGGCCCTGCTGGACAGCCTACTTCCACAGTACAGCAAGCTGTATGGGACACCAGGGGAGCAGGTGAGTGTTCTGTGCACTGCCTTTCTGAATGTGCATTTTGTCTGACTAGCAAGGCTGAGAGTCAGCACACCACTGGCTAGCAGGCTCACTGAGTAGTTGTCACCCCCCATAGTGTGTAGTGACTTGCACTGGACAGGTATGGTGCAGTGACAGTGCTTCTGAACAGGGTTTTACTCCCCATGCAATGATACCATGTAGTGACTTCTGGAAAACTGTCCATGGGCAGCCGTGCACTGCCTGGGTACACCATGTGCCCCTGTGATTGCGACATGTATATGCAACTGTGTCATGCACGGATATGTTGCATGTGTAGTAATGGCCTTATCACTTTGTCATCCTGACAGGCTTCTGCCCATCGGAAGCATGAGATCTGGAAGGACATCGTCCGGGCTGTCCGGTCCGTGGGGGTCTACAAGCGCCGGATCCGCAACTGCCAAAAGAGGTGGCAGGACCTTCGGGGCTGGACCCGGAGGATTGCACGGGTCCAGCTGAAGCTGTCGCCTCCTCGCAGGAGGGGCGGAACACGGACCCTGACCCCCACATGCTCAGGATCCTGGCGGTGGTCTTTCCAGACCTGGATGGGCAGCTGAAGGCCAGAGAGCAGCAAGGAGGGGGTGAGTCAAAGACTGCACTGTGTACTCTGTCTAACATGCTATGTGCCCTCCTCGGGCCAGGTTGAACTGCCACAGTACAGCAGTCATGTTGTCCAGGAGCCATGTCCCTCTATTGTGCACTGCCCACTCCTCATCTGATACCCAGGTGTGGCCCTTACATGCAGGGAATTCTGTCACTTAGGACTGTGTCCTTGCAGTTTGCTTGACTCAAGGTGGGAGACAGCATCTGTTTCCCTGACTCTGTGGTGGGCATCATGGGTGGGTCCATTGCTTACACAATGCCTGTATTCTGACATGTATTCAGCGTGTTACTTTGATCTGTGGTCCAATTGCTGAGCTGATCCACCACATGTGGCTGGGGTACCTGGCACACACCCATGCTGCGGGTGGGAACAATGTTTGGGCCCCAGGAGTATGTATATGACGTGTGTCACACATACTTAGCCAGCTGCCTACAGTCCAGGGCTCATCCCTCATTCATGTGGGGCTGGACAGTCATGCCTACTCCAGGCCATACAATACACTCTGTACTCCCACTCCCGTGTATCAGAGGACACATTGTGCACAGTGATTTGACCCCTCAGGTGTCTGCCTCTGTGTCAGTGTGCTGTGGATTAGTCGCCAGGACTGCTGTGGAGTTTCTTGGTAGGGGCTCAGCATGCCACTGGAGATGTGACCATAGGAGACGATACTTGTGTGACACATAGGTGTCTGATCAGCTGCCCATGCAGACTGGGGCATGTAAATGTGAAGTTCAGGCAGCTGTTCCCCATGCACAGCAGAGTGTGAGGGGCTCAGGTTCAGAGGGTAGTGTCACAGGTCTCCCATATGTCCAATAGGTATGACCTGGACAGATGAGGGTTAAGAGGATGTGTTGTGGGGGATGTACATGTGCACTTGTGCAGCTCCAGGACTTGCATTCCCCATGACCTACTATTGTGACACAGTGCAGAGTGTTGTTGAATCTGGCTGCAAAGTCATACATCACTGAGACAGTGATGTATGACTTTGCAGTCATGCCTCCGCCATGGCATGTGTCTACTGATTGGTGATCCTGCAGGGGAGTGACATGTGCTACATGCACACCATAGTGGCGCTGGCTATCAGGACATGGGTGCATCATGGTGTCTGTCGCTGGTATGCATCACATGCATTTCCTATTTGACTCTGGGCATCCCTTACATCCGTAAACCTGTACTGACTCAGTGGCAAGAGCTGTGATGTGTCCACACCGTGTCCTCTGCACTGTCCAACTACTGTGTACTTGGTGCATGTGTCAACACTGGGGTGTTGCAATCCAACAGACACCAGACAGATGGGTGCAAGGCCATGTGGGATGTGAGTGCCATGCTTGGCATCAGACTGACAATTGACTTCTCCTGTTCAATTAGTGCACTTTTAGCAATGTACAACTAATGATGCCAGGGCTTGCTCTGTGATGTGCTGTGCTCACAGTGGTGTGTGCGTTATGTGCAGGTGACTGATGTCTGTCTGTTTCCCCATTGTTTGCAGATACATCCACGGCCACGGAAGGGGACAGCTCCACGGACCAGGAGGAGCCGGAGAGCCAGACTGGGTCAGCAGCCGAGGAGTGGTCGGAGGGACCCAGTGGCACGGAGGGCGAGGGGAGCCACACCGAGGAGTCCTCAGCAGCATCCACCTCAGCTGAGGACCAGAGCAACTCGGAGGATGACTCCCTTGTGGAGGCGGGTGTCAGCAGCCACCACACCCCAGCTAGTGTTGCTGTCCCCGCCACCACCAGCACCACCACCGCCCT
Source organism: Calotriton arnoldi (assembly GCA_963921515.1). Taxonomy (NCBI): domain Eukaryota; kingdom Metazoa; phylum Chordata; class Amphibia; order Caudata; family Salamandridae; genus Calotriton; species Calotriton arnoldi. Next base: position 115,300 of record CAWUFW010021399.1, on the reverse strand, counting down.
CCCATCGGCTCCCATTCCCCAGGTCCGTGGAGGCTCCCATGTCCGGGAGCGTGTCTCCTTTGGGCCAGGCACCGCACCCCTGCCCCTGTGTCCCCTGCTGCCCTGAGTGAGGAGTCTGTGTACCTCCTTCGCCAGCTCCATGTAGGGCAGACAGCCATGCTGAGTGTCCTCCATGCGCACACCGCGCTGTTGACTCAGCTGGTGTCGTTCATGGAGGGCATCTCATCGGGCATGTCTGACCTACAGAGGGGCAATAGGTCCATGGACTCCTCCCTGACGGCAGCAGTGTCCCTCCTCAAACGGTCCCTCACCCTCCTGCCTCTGCTCCATCCACACTCCCCAGCACCTTACCCATCCCAGGCACACACACACTGGCACAGGCACACACCAGCACACACACATCCAGCACACTGACACACACGCCAATGACAAAACGCACACGCACGCACATTCAGGGGACTGAAGCCAGACTCACAGGGGATGGGGCCCTGGAACACACACACGCATCCACATGCACTGCGCAGTCCTCAGTTCCCTCTCCCTCCAAAGCACCCTCCCTTGCCTCACCTGCAACCCCAAAGTCACAGCAGCTCTTCCTCTGTGACCTCGGCCTCTTCCCCACCGATGAAGCTGCTCCAGCATCCCGGGGAAGAGGAAGCCCACCCACACGGAGCAGAGTGCCCTCGCCCCCGGACACCCTCCCCCAGGCGCAGACGGACTGAGGCCCCCACCCGCAAGTCCCCCCGGAGTGCTAAGAGCAAGACCCCGCCACCGCCCTGCAGCTCAGGCACAAGGTCTCCGTCCTCCATCCCTCAGGCCCCCACTGCACAGGTGCCCCCACCACACCCCTGCCCCAGGTTCCCCCACCCACAGATATACCATCCCCAAGATGCTCCGGCCTTCTCCCCTGCCACTTGCTCTCCCAGCACCACACCCCCGCTGCGCTTGTCTGTGCCACTGATGTGGTGAGGGTGTCCTCCCCTCTGTCCAACCCACCTTGCCTGTTCCCCATTCTCCTCCCCTGGAGGTAGGCACTGCAGTGGAGTCCACTACCGCCCTGTCTGACTTGGGCACTGCAGTGGCGGACCTGTCCACCCCATCTGCAGGGTCCACTGCAGTTGTGCCGGCACCCACGACATCTGTGTCATGCCCCCCAGTTGTGCCGGCACACACCATGTCAGACACCTCCACTGCAGTTGTCAGTGGCTCTCCAGCACCCACCACCCCTTCCCTGACTCCCCTGGTGAGCCCTGATCCTGTCCCTGCGGTGCCTGGCCTGCCCCCCGGTTGCCCCTCCTAGTGGATTGTCCCTGGTATTGTGCAGGCATGCGTAGGGTGACATCTGCCAGTGTCACCCTGTTTGAACTTTGACAATGGACTGGCCATTGGCCTTTGCTCTAATTTCTTCTGGACGTCGTTATCAAACAACACATATGCTGAATAAAGCAACTTTCTTTTCTCTAGTGCTCATGCTTCAGATGTACATGTTGTTGGTGCAGCTAACCATGCCCTTGCTGCAGTGATGGTGATATCTGGTCTCATGATTATGAAGTGTTACTGTGCAGGAACCCATGTGGTCCAGGGGAATGTGTCCTATCATGTGGTGTATCCATGTCATCAATAGCAGCATCTGAGGGTGTCATGTGTTCAGTATTTGGCAATGGGTTTCCTACTTACATTGGCAATTTCATATCTGTGGCTTCCACCCCTGCACATCTGTTGTGCCTGCCATCGTTGCATTTGTCTACTTCCCTGACCGTGTTGCCATCTCCAGTGGACATGCAGGTTTGGGCATCAATGGGGAGGGACTCATCCGTGTAGTCAGTGCAACATTGCTATACAAGTGTGTTGGATCTGTGCTGATGATTCCGTTGGCACATCCATGACCAGGCTGATGTGATGGGAGCCCTCATTTGGTGCTAATTGTTGATTGTGTGACCAAGTGCTCAGCTGACATGATGGGGCCCTACTGAGGCAACATATGGCACAGCTTTCCTCACACAGGAGTGGAGTCCCCTCATGGCAGTGTGTACACGTGTGACATTGCCTGCGCCCAAGGTGTGTGTTGTATGTGCATGTCTGTGTGTTCACTTCCATTCATCTGCGCATGCTGTGATCCCTAGTGTTGTACCTGTTTGTGATGCTTGCTGACTTGAGCTATGTTCCCCCAAAGTCTTCTCCCTGTGTTCTCTGTGATGTGGGTGCATGGCACATTACTGGTCATCAGGGTGTCACCCATAGGTGTGTTTGCTGTCAGGGCAGAGTTTGTGTGCTGACGCAGATGGGTCACAGTCAGGTTTCCCTTTGGCACTTGTTGTTTGCCCCTGTCATGTGATTTCCAGTTTGTGTTATCTTTCAGTGATTGTGACACGTTGTGTGTGTGACTGCTGGCACTCCTTAGGGTCCGGGCTGCAATGTTGGTTGTTGTCTATGTGTGTTCTTTGTGGGTGACCTTGGCTTCTTCATTGGTGTGTGACTGTGGCTGGGATCCCATTGGTCGGTGTGGTATTGCCGTCATGTCCATGTACAGCGTAGTGTGCAGTGTGTCAGACATTCAGGAGTCTTGTTGAGTGTCCATGTGTGATGTGTTTCTACACCTTGGTTCCCACCCACCACCCTGGAATAGTCATGGGTGCATGTGCAATGTCACCAGTGCATGTGTACTTCACTGCTGCACATTGTTGGAGGTCGAGGGGTGTGGTCTTGAGTGTGTGCAGATGAGAGTTGCTGCCCGGCTAGTCCCCTGCCTCCATGTTGGCCTTGGCTTACTGGCCATGCTGATTGATTTGTGCTTGTGTAGGTGTGATGGTAGTTAGTTGCTCAGGACACCTGACTGTGGTTCACAGTGTGAACGACATTTAGCTTTGTCATCACAGTGGTATTTTTCTTCAGCCCAGGGTCACCACATTGTGGGGGCCCTGGGGGTGGTGCTGTGGTGTGTCTGTGACTTGCTGTGTCAGTTGTTGTTCCTACGTGCCTGTGTGACATGTGTGTTTTGTGCTCCCTCTCACCTGTCAATGCCTGCTTGCCCACATAGGGGATTTGGATCCATGAGTTACCTTAGTGTGGCAGTGTATGCACATCTGTATGATTGGTATTCAGCTCTCCTCATGTGTTGTGTTGTTGCCTGGGGACACTGGCACCCCCACCCCTCACCTGCTGTGTATGATGACAGTGTTGGTCTGCCTGTTTGTGTTTGTGCATCTGCACCACTGCATTGGCATATCTTGGGTGTGCCATTGGCTGTATGTTGTTTGGTGTGTTTCCCCTGCTGTCCCTGGGACTCCTAGGTCATCGGTCAGCACAGTGATCATGGTTTGTGTGTCCCATTGCTGCCATGGTATGGTATCTGTTCACCTCACATCTGCTGTCTCCACAGGGTATCTGCATTTGTGTGCCCATTGGTGCAAATATGTGGTTCTGCATTCTGATGGTCACTTCTGTCATTGTGTCATTGATGACTGTTGACGGTCTCAGCCCCCATGGGTGTTGTTTGTCTGCACATGGCCAAAGGAATGTTTCATTTGCACTGCAGTATTTGGCTCCCCCAATTTATGTTGCAATGGGACACATACACTACTTTGCCACAGATGAGTTTTTGGTTCTGTGACCAGGAATGATCCATGCAGTTTGGCAGTTGCAGCTCTTTCTTTGTCAACAATTACCTTTTGGTCACTGTGATGATGAGGGTGTAGACCCCATTGCCACAATGGTCAAAATGTGCTTCAGCTATGGACCCCACACTTACCTTTTGGTCACTGTGATGATGGGGGTTTAGACCCCATTGCCACAATGGTCAAAATGTGCTTCAGCTATGGACCCCACACTTGCCTTTTGGTCACTGTGATGATGGGGGTTTAGACCCCATTGCCACAATGGTCAAAATGTGCTTCAGCTATGGACCCCACACTTGCCTTTTGGTCACTGTGATGATGGGGGTTTAGACCCCATTGCCACAATGGTCAAAATGTGCTTCAGCTATGGACCCCACACTTGCCTTTTGGTCACTGTGATGATGGGGGTTTAGGCCCCATTGCCACAATGGTCATGGGCTGCTTAGATTGTGGGTGCCACACACATATATGTGTGGCACATGTGCTAGGGGGTCACATTGTATGTTCAATGTCATGTTCGGTGTTGTAGGCATTTGACACAGCCTGCTCACACGCTTGTCATGGTGGTGGGGGATGTCTTAATCTTGCATTCCCTAGGTTGTGGTGTGCTTGTTGTGTCATGCATTGTCCATCCTATGAGTGGGGGTGGTAGTAGTGGTAGGCATCCAGCCCCCCTGGCTAAGGGTGGTAGTAGTGGTAGGCTTCCTGCCCCCTGGCTAAGGGTGGTAGTAGTGGTGGGCATCCTGCCCCCCTGGGTGAGGGTGGTAGTAGTGGTGGGCATCCTGCCCCCTGGCTAAGGGTGGTAGTAGTGGTAGGCATCCTGCCCCCTGGCTAAGGGTGGTAGTAGTGGTGGGCATCCTGCCCCCCTGGGTGAGGGTGGTAGTAGTGGTGGGCATCCTGCCCCCCTGGGTGAGGGTGGTAGTAGTGGTGGGCATCCTGCCCCCCTGGCTAAGGGTGGTAGTAGTGGTAGGCATCCTGCCCCCTGGCTAAGGGTGGTAGTAGTGGTGGGCATCCTGCCCCCTGGCTAAGGGTGGTAGTAGTGGTAGGCATCCTGCCCCCTGGCTAAGGGTGGTAGTAGTGGTAGGCATCCTGCCCCCTGGCTAAGGGTGGTAGTAGTGGTGGGCATCCTGCCACCCTGGCTAAGGGTGGTAGTAGTGGTAGGCATCCTGCCCCCTGGCTAAGGGTGGTAGTAGTGGTAGGCATCCTGCCACCCTGGCTAAGGGTGGTAGTAGTGGTAGGCATCCTGCCCCCTGGCTAAGGGTGGTAGTAGTGGTGGGCATCCTGCCCCCTGGGTGAGGGTGGTAGTAGTGGTGGGCATCCTGCCCCCTGGCTAAGGGTGGTAGTAGTGGTAGGCATCCTGCCCCCTGGCTAAGGGTGGTAGTAGTGGTAGGCATCCTGCCACCCTGGCTAAGGGTGGTAGTAGTGGTAGGCATCCTGCCCCCCGTGGGTGAGGGTGGTAGTAGTGGTAGGCATCCTGCCCCCATGGCTAAGGGTGGTAGTAGTGGTAGGCATCCTGCCCCCCTGGGTGAGGGTGGTAGTAGTGGTAGGCATCCTGCCCCCATGGCTAAGGGTGGTAGTAGTGGTAGGCATCCTGCCCCCCTGGGTGAGGGTGGTAGTAGTGGTGGGCATCCTGCCCCCTGGCTAAGGGTGGTAGTAGTGGTGGGCATCCTGCCCCCCTGGGTGAGGGTGGTAGTAGTGGTGGGCATCCTGCCCCCCTGGGTGAGGGTGGTAGTAGTGGTGGGCATCCTGCCCCCTGGCTAAGGGTGGTAGTAGTGGTAGGCATCCTGCCCCCTGGCTAAGGGTGGTAGTAGTGGTAGGCATCCTGCCCCCTGGCTAAGGGTGGTAGTAGTGGTAGGCATCCTGCCCCCTGGCTAAGGGTGGTAGTAGTGGTAGGCATCCTGCCCCCTGGCTAAGGGTGGTAGTAGTGGTAGGCATCCTGCCCCCTGGCTAAGGGTGGTAGTAGTGGTAGGCATCCTGCCACCCTGGCTAAGGGTGGTAGTAGTGGTAGGCATCCTGCCCCCTGGCTAAGGGTGGTAGTAGTGGTAGGCATCCTGCCACCCTGGCTAAGGGTGGTAGTAATGGTAGGCATCCAGCCCCCTGGCTAAGGGTGGTAGTAGTGGTGGGCATCCTGCCCCCCTGGGTGAGGGTGGTAGTAGTGGTGGGCATCCTGCCCCCTGGCTAAGGGTGGTAGTAGTGGTAGGCATCCTGCCCCCTGGCTAAGGGTGGTAGTAGTGGTAGGCATCCTGCCACCCTGGCTAAGGGTGGTAGTAGTGGTAGGCATCCTGCCCCCCGTGGGTGAGGGTGGTAGTAGTGGTAGGCATCCTGCCCCCATGGCTAAGGGTGGTAGTAGTGGTAGGCATCCTGCCCCCCGTGGGTGAGGGTGGTAGTAGTGGTAGGCATCCTGCCCCCATGGCTAAGGGTGGTAGTAGTGGTAGGCATCCTGCCCCCCTGGGTGAGGGTGGTAGTAGTGGTAGGCATCCTGCCCCCCTGGCTAAGGGTGGTAGTTGTGGTAGGCATCCTGCCCCCTGGCTAAGGGTGGTAGTAGTGGTGGGCATCCTGCCCCCCTGGGTGAGGGTGGTAGTAGTGGTGGGCATCCTGCCCCCTGGCTAAGGGTGGTAGTAGTGGTAGGCATCCTGCCCCCCGTGGGTGAGGGTGGTAGTAGTGGTAGGCATCCAGCCCCCTGGGTAAGGGTGGTAGTGGTGGTGGGCATCTGGCACCCCCTGGCTAAGGGTGGTTGTGGTGGTTGGCATCCAGCCCCCTGGGTTGGGGTGGTGGCGCGCATTCAGGCCCCTGTGTGCATATGTGGCATTGGTGATGGGCATCCCGCCCCTATGGTGCTGCTGTTGCAAGTATATTCAGATTCCCAGTGTATGTGTGTGATGTGTCGTGTACGTGTTGTATGTGTTTTGTGGTTGGTGTCTGACTTACCTTCTGCGCCGTACGCGTCCGTGCCTGTTCCGGTAGTAGATGTAGAATATTGGTATGATCGGGACGAAGGGATTCATGGTTGGTTCGTGTCGTTCGTCATTCTCGTTGCTTCGCGTCGTCCTCGCCGCTTGGCTTCGTCCTCGCTCGCTTCGCTTCGCCTTCGCCGCTTCGCGTCGTCCCTCGTCTGTGCTGTGTTCGCCTCGTAGCCGTGGATCGTGTTGTGGCGCGATTCGGAGCTTATGTGCGCCTCTCCCGGATGCTTTGACGTGCCGTGCGTAGCGACGGGTTCGGGCGCGTACGGAAAGCGCATCGTACTTGTCCGGCCGGACGGGGCTGCATTTTCCCTTCCGTGCGACTCGATTCGGCGTTTCCGGATTCGCCTCGGTCGGAGAACAGGACCTGGTTTGGGTGAGTACGGCTCGGCCGGGATTTTTGCTGTTGTGCGCATCGTACTTGCTCGTTCGGTGTGCTGTACGGATCGGTCGGGAAACTGGCTTTCGCATGGCTTTTTTCCCGACCGAATAGTATTGGGTCCGCCTCCGACCGAGATCGGAATCGGCCCCTTAGTCTACTGCAAGTGGGAAACAATATTGCATTGCTACGAAATAGCTGATTGAAAATGTGAATAAGCCACAGTTCTAATAGGGAAGATATCAAACTTAAATGTTTAAACATTGTATGCAAGTTCCTCCGGCAGCAGGCAGTGAGCTGATAAATTATTACAGCTAAAATAATCATTACCACAAAACTGTTAAGCTGCTACATTATGTATGATATTACAAAACACTGAAGGACATTTTTTAACTTAGCTGCACATACAGAAATGAAAAAACACATTAGCACTGTGCATGATACAACACAGCAAAATAGATTTAAGGCCTTTCAATGTCAACTTAAAAACCTCATTATGAAAAGTGCATTTGCTCTGTTTGAGACATATTTATATGTTACTTTAGAGCATTAAAGTTAATTCTAAATTAGCTTCACCAACAGTATCACAGTAACTAATAGTTCTGTATTCTGACTACACAGTGGCGGTGCAAGATGCTAAAAAGCCTTCAAGGAGTTAAAACTGGCAAGTGACCATGAGGTTATGAACTTCATGCATTGCACTGCTACATTGAGATATCCAATGGAAAACCCAAAAAGAATGATGCTGTCGAATGATGCTGTCTTGAACTGCTGAACTGCTGTCTTGAACTGCTGCAATGCTTCCCAAACACCAGACAAAGCTGGACACATGAGTAACAATTGCTAACAGGGACTCCATGATGGCTCCAATAGCTTCATTAAAAGTTCCACTGTGTACATGGGTGATGTACCCATTGTCTCCTTGCTATGCCATTCTTTAGAAAAGGTAAACACTCACACCTGATATTGCAGACATGAGTGTGTAAGAAAATGCCTCTTTTTGCATGATAACCCCCAATGTTTTGGACTGATGCTGCTGTTTTTTTACTGAGGTCTACTAACCAGAACTCAGTGCCAGTGCCCCGACCCATAACAAATATATGTTTGATTGGCTTATACCCAATTAGTATACCTTTACAAACTTATATGTCCCTAGTATATGGACACCAGGGGTTTCCAGGGCATGTAAGTTAAAGTGTCTCCCCATGGCTGCAGCAGTTATTGTGCCACCTTGAATGTGACAGAGTAAATCATGTCTCCCACCTTGCCACTGCACACTTGTAGAGCAGTTGTATACTGCTAACTCAACTCATTATCAACATTATCAACATTTATACTAATGGCAAATGCAGAACCTCCCTTTTGAATATATAAAGGTCACCCCTCCAGCAGGCATATTGAGTCGGGTGTTGTATATTAAATAGTAGGACATGTATTTTTATTTGTCCTAACAGTAAAATCCCTCAAATTGTAATTTTTACTGTGGACAGGCTAGTAGCTATAGCGTCCTCCCCAGCCCGATAGTATAGAACTGACCAAGCCCCACACGGAGCTTTGTAGTGCATGTCTTTATTCTTCAGAGTGCAACCATTAACTGCACACGTGTCATCATAAACTTTATTACCACACCCAGACACACCCAACCACTTATGTCATTCTATTATGGAGTCCATCAGTGACCAGAAGGGTTCTGCTATTCATATTTACAAGGCACTACATTTCCCCCTTTGTTAAACAAAAAGTACTGATATTACATATATACATTATATTTCCTTAATGGGTCATCAAGGTGCTTGAAACAATCTTTCAGATCTCGTTGTGTGGGGTTGATGTTGTTTAGAAGAGGGTCCCATCTCAGGTACAGGTGATGCAGAGACAGGTGTATGAGTGGGGTTCTCTGAACTCTCAGGTGGACATGTCTCACTTCTAACATCTTAAACTGAGGGACATCGAGGCAGGAAATGCGAGAAGTCTCTCATGATGGACTTTCCGGGATGCTGAGCAGTCCCTATATGTTCTTCGCTCATCACAGCCATAAGTGGGTCAGCATCAAACGGAGCGTCAGACTTGCGTTTCCGTTTGACCAGGACTCGGTCTCCTTCTTGAAAACCGTGTCCCAAGCCCATCGGCGTGTGTCAGCATATGTTTTCATTCTGGACTTGTGAAAAGAATTTGTTGTAAGGATCTCGTCTGCATTGGTCAACTTATTAGTAGTCCATTGTGGCAATTTTGTTCCCATGGCTCTCCCAAACTCAAGGTGGTGGGGCTTTCACCTGTCATTGGATAGGAAGTTGGCCTGTAAGCACAAAGGACTGAACAGACGGTCACTTCCTTCTAGTGCAGCACGCTGAACTACTCTCTTTAGGGTATCCATGAATCGTTCAACAACACCATATACCTGTGGCCATAGAGGTGTACTTTTCTGATGTTTAACATTCATGTTAGTGAGAAATTCCCTAAACTCTCGGGCTATTGAAGGGTGGGCCATTGTCAGATTTAAGAATGAAGCGAACCACCCATTTTGCAAAGATGTCATTTAATGTCCCACTGACCTTGTCATGTGTGGTTGATGATCGGCCTTCCACAGGGGGAGATCGTGAGTACTCGTCAATTACTACCATGAGATGATGTCCATTGTTGAGGGGTCCAAGGAAATCAACTGCAATCTCTCCTACACTTGCTTCAGAAGATCAGACAAAACTTGTGAATGCTGTGCTGTTTAGGGAGATAAGCAGTTACAAAAATGACAGGCCTGTGACCACACTCAGTCTCTGACTCAGAACTGTTTTAGTGGCAACAATGCTACGTTGACCCTCGTGAGATAGTTCAATGACTTTTTGTCTCAAACTCTCGGGAATGGCAATTCTTGTACCTCCTACTATATTGCCTTCTTGAGTAACAGAAAGTGCCTCTCTCACATTTTTGAACTTTTGATATTCTAAGTCATCCGTTAGAGGTCAAGTGTGTTTCCTCAAGGATTGCTGTGCAATAATATCTTTGAGGGCAAGCATATCCCGATCGAACAGCAAGAATTTGTTACACAGATATAGCTACAGGCATGCTAGACTTGACTATGAAGTCAATATAGGACTCAGCTGAGTTAGATGTTGTACTGTGACACTGCAATGGTACTTGTGAAAAATTGTCAGCGGGATTTTGATCTTTTGTTGGCCTATGCACAAAAGTGTAATCATACTCTTGCAATCCAAACCCCCACCTCTTGATGCAAAGGGGCATCTTGGCTTTTGGATTTCCAAAAATGGCGAGCAACGCCTGGCGATCAGTAACAAGCGTGAAGTGCTTTCCATATAGAAACACATGGAAGTGTTCACAAGCCCACACTACAGCTAGGCTTTCTTTCTCTGTTTGGGAATAAGCATGTTCAGTCTGTGACAGACTCCAGCTGACATAAGCCACACTGTGCTTCTGAGCATTGTCATGTCCATTGTGCTGGGCAAGGATCGCTCCCAACTTGCATATACCAGAATCTCAGTATGTTGTTTTGGAACAAAATAGGCCATTTCAGTCACATTGTCGATTGCAGGTTGAATTTCCTTAAAGCTCTGATCACATTCATGTGACCACTTGAACAGAGCATTCCGTTTTGTTAAATCTCACGAGGCACTGACTGTAGCAAAGTCACGAATATACCTGGAGCAGAAACTGGCTATGCTTCAGCATGGTCACATTCTGTTCGGGACAAGTGGATGATAAGGCTTGCACATTAGCCAGAGCTGGTGTCCTCCCCTTTTTAAAGAAAATATGCCCAAAGAATTAGAGTTTTGTTTTGTGAACTTCACAGTTTTCTGCATTCAAAGTGGGACATGCGTAAGCAAGTTAATGATATCCTCACTGTAATTAAAAGCATGTGTGACAGGTTGTATTATGTGGCAAGTGACATCCTGAAAAAGTTCTGCAACTGACGACACCACAAAATGTAGTCTTTTATATCTGAACAAACATGAGTCGAAAAGGTAGTAATGTACCTGCAATTTTCTTCTAGTTTTAGTTGATGGTAGTCCATGTTCACATCAAGGGGGGAAAAGACTTTGGAGCAATTCAGCTGTGTAATCATGTCTGTAGTGTGGGGACCTAAATGTCATTCTCTCTCAATTGCCTTGTTAGCTTGGTGCACATCAACACAAATGCAGAAATCACGTCCACTGTCCTTTTTTGGCACTACCACTATGGGCGAAACCCATGGCATCCGACAAGTAGAGCGTTAAATGATATCAGGCTTCAACAGCGTTTTGAGTTCTTTCTCAACAGCTTCCTGTAGATGGAATGTCATTTGACAATGTTGATGAGCATCAGGACGAATCTCCTCATTAATGTAAAGTTGCACTTTCATTCTCTTAAGCTTTCCTAGTCCATGAAGCAACAACAGGAACTGACTCACTATCTAGGCATGTGCATCCAGATTATAATTGATAGAGATCAGCCCCATGTCAGCAGCAGTACTGAAACTGCGTAAACATGCACTTAAAGAAGTACCTTGAAGAACATGAATTGGTGGTTGTACTGTCTTCTTCTTGTGTTGCATGATTGCTACAAATGTTCCTTAACATTGCAATGGTGTGGAGTCAGCCCACGTGTATACCTTTGTCTTCAAATGTGTGAGATTGGGCACCGGAGACAGTACGCTGTTTTTTTCTGCCGGCATGTTTATTGATGCACCACTGTTGATGATGAAAGGTATGGAGCAGCCATTCACCCTTAGAGAGCCCGATTACAAGTTTAGGTGGTGCGGGGCGGGTGGGACGCCACGACTGCACCCTACACCACTGAGACTCGACGCCCGCCAGATTATGACTTTAAAGTGGTCTGGCATGTGGGCGGCATGGTGGTCCCAAGGTGGTGCATCATTTAAAGGTGGCGGTGCCTTTGAAAAAGACACTGCAATGGGAATGCCTCACAAGGTTCCTGCACAGCATGCACTCGAAAGTCCATGCCGTGCAGGAACTGTTGTGCAAGCACACAGGTGGGCACATGTAATGCCCCTCTGTGTGCATTCACAAGTGTAAGAGGCTTTGTTTTCTCTCCTTCAGGGTTTACATGGAGTAAGAACCTTCATGTAAACCCTGGCGGAGAGGAAAATCGTAATATGCATGGCACTGTCCCGCCAAGTATATTGCAGGCTCCTGACTGCCACGCCACCTCCAGGGAAAATCGGTTTACTGGCGCGGCGGCGGTCCAACCACCCAACTCGTAATGGGGTGGTTGGACCACCGGTACGGCGGTGGCTGGATCACCACCGCCGCACCCCCGTGAGTCTGGCGGTCCTTGGACCACCAGACTTATAATTAGGCCTTAGTGTGATGTTACGGCACTGTCCAAATGAATGTTATTTCACATGGCAATCTCTCTTATATTCGGGTTCTTCTCTGCATGCAGCCAAACCTACCCTATCGCTTGAAAATGACATTGAAGAGCCTTTAGAAGAAGACTTTAATGACGATAGACTTAATTTCGTTTCCACTTGCCTCAATTGGTGTCACCGTTTGGCCTTGTGGACGTGGCTGGGAGTACTTTTGGAAGTTTCTGGCATCCATTTTCTCTTCTCGACATGACCCAGTTGGTTACTCTTTCACTATGCAAACCGTTATGAAATGGTTTACTTTCCCGCAACCTTTGCATGCTTGTCCAATGGTGGGACGTTTAGCTTCAGGCCTGGGCGTAGTTCGCGGAGTTTTGCTACGCGGAATTCTGCGAAGTTACAAAAAAACTCCGCGCAGTTCTACGAGTGGCGGAGTGCAGTGCGGCTGCAATTTGTGCTGGTATTTCTGCCGCTCGGGTAGAAATTCTACACGAGCAGCAGCTCGCGAACTTACCGTTCGCGATCGCGAGCGGGGAAAAAACTCCACTGCACATCGCGAAGCGGAGTTTTCTGCACTCCACGAGCTCCGCGGAGTGCGGAGTGCAGAAAACTCTGCAAACTCCGCGAATGGAGCAAAGTTCACCACCCAGGCCTAGTGGGAAGGAGAATCCACATTGGAAACACAACTTATTTCTCCTCTGAGACATCACTTTATGGCCTTTGACTTTGTGTCTCTGCTTACTTTACATATTCAATGCGGATTCGCTCTGGGCTATTCCAGCTTCTGTATCAGCAGCTTGCTGATCTGCACCTTCCTCTGCCCTTGCAGCCATGAGTACCTTCTCTAGACTGAGCATCTCTCTCAACATACATAGTCTAAATGAGTCAGACAGGCAACTATCGATGACTCTGAGATGCATGGCTTCTTCCTTTTTGAATTGGTTGAAATTGCAATGTTTGATGAGGGTATCAAGTCTTTCAGCAAACTCATCCATTGTTTCTCCAGCTTGCCGTCTTGCTTTTCTCCTGGATACTTCTGTGAGGGAGCTCGCACATGTTTTTTTGTTTTTGCTGCAAATTCGCGGATCAGCCTCAAACTTGCTGCAAAAGTTTTGAAAAAATACTTTTTTGTATGAAAGGGTCACAGGGGGAACCCAGCACCAAGGCAAGGGGGTCAGAGTATTTGTACTTTGCCCCCTTTTCTTTTTTTGGCAAGATGGTGCGTGGCACGGTGTTTGGTGCATATATGGGGTTAGTAGCAGGCTGGGCCCTGCAACCAATCACCGCGGTGGTTGGATTAACATAGAGTAATAAATATTACTTTATATTAAAAAAAATTAGAAATTCATTTAAAAAGCCGAAGGTTACAGGGACGTTATAGTTGGCAAATAGAATTCAAAACAGCATAGAAATTCACTTAAAAAACCAGAGGTTACAGGGATGTTATAGTTAGGTTCTAAATTTAGTCGCACAAAATCATAGAAATTCAGCCATTATAGTTATGGTTAGCTGCAGTAACGATAACTTGTGCCCTAAGGTCACTATAACTCACACACTCATCATGCACTGCTAAATACCCCACATATTACAAAACTCACAACAACTTAAATAACATCATTGATAATATCAAAGTAACATTTGTAGTAAAATTATTGAGGAGAAAACTGTGCATGGCAGGGGCGATCTGTATTGGTAAATTTTACCATATGTCATGTTCTGCTGCTGTGTGATTGTTTTTTCGAGGTCACTGGGTAACTCTGATGAGTTTAATTTCAATAGCCTGCCACCGAAGTTTGATTCAGTAGTCTTGGCAAGCATGCATCTGTTGCATATATTCCAAATGGACCGGACTCCGGAAGGAGACTCCCGATTTTCTAAGCCTGAAATGTTTTTATATTAGCTCTCTCTCCTAATACTGCCTTTGCTTCAATGTATGCCAATAGGAAAAATGAAGTACCCAGATTTATTTTTTCAAAATCTCCATCTTCCTACCACCAAAAGTTTGGCATGCATGCTGTTGTGACCAAGGGCCAGATGTACGGCCATTCCATTTTGCGAATCGCAAATTGCGACGTTTTGTGACTTGCAAAATGGAATGTACAACAGTGTCTCAGACACTGTTTGTGATTCCTAATGGGGTCAGCTAAAGACCTACCTCATTAATATTAATGATGTAGGTCACATTGTGCGACCCTTTCGGAATCTTACATATTACAGGGATGGTGGACTGCTGGGGATAGCAGAACACAATGTCAGTGTTTGCTTTTAAATAAAGCAACATTTTTTTCAAATGGGTTTTAAAGTAAAAATGAAAAGTGTTCTTTTCATTTTTTAAGAGCAGGCAGTGGTCCGTGGGACCACTGCCTTCTCTTAAAAAATATTTTTGGTAGACATTCACAAACGGGAAGGGGTCCCATGGGGATCCCTTCCCGTTTGTCACTGGCTTACCACCTACTTGAAGTAGGTGGCAGCTGCAATTGTTTTGTGACCGCATTTGCGGTCACAAAACAATGATACATACCAGTGCGACTCACTATTAGGAAGGGACGCCCTTGGCGCGCCACTTCCTAATAGCGACTTGCAAACCCTATTTTGCGAGTTGGTAATTGGTTACCGACTCGCAAAATAGGGTTTGTACATACCACAACCCTTTTTAGTGGTCACAAACAGACAGATATCCCATTTGCGCCCGCTGAAAAGGGTCATACATCTGGCCCTCTCTGAAGAGTGACGTGACAGAAAGTGTTTTAAGCGTCACTGGTTGGTTTCTGGCAAATAGGGTTCTTAGATAAGTTATAAAGGAAAGTATTTACAGAAAAAGAGAATGACACATTTGTAGCAGGGGCAATTTGTATCCCAAACGCCAAATGAAGACTTTCTAGGAGTCTATGAGGAACAACATGACATAGGACAAGGGCCTGATGGGCGCAGTGCATGATAAACGCAAAAGAAGGTTCAGCCATGTTCATTATCAACAAATGCATTGCGCAGCATGACTGTGTTGACTGTGAAGGAGAGCAGCCTATGAGGAGCCCACTCGCTCCAGGCTGAGAGACATGTTGGTCTGGGGCTTAAGGGGTCCTTGCTCAAAATATCTATTTCCATTGGCAGTACGGTGCTCTGAAGACATACCATTGATTACAACCTACCATAAAATACTGACAACTAAAAATACCCCTGTTGGACTTGGCCCTTTTTGCAGGGTTATCCCCAAACTTTTAGCTTTTTCCTCCTATTTTGTCCTGACCAGTTGTTGTTGGTTTTAGGACTCTGGGCACTTTACCACTGCTGATCAGTGCTAAAGTGCATATGCTCTCTGTGTAAATTATGATTACAATTGGTTCTCCCTGAATTGGCATATTTGATATACTGGTAAGTCCCTAGTAAAGTGCACTGACGTGTGCCAGGGCCTGTAAATCAAATGCTGCAGCACTGATTGTGCCGCCCACATTAGTAGCTCTGGAAAGGTATCTCAGACCTGCCACTGCAGTGTCTGTGCGCAGTTTGGTACTGCCATGTCGAGCTGGCAAGGGAACCCACTTGCCAGGCCCTAACCTTCCCTTTTTTAACATGTGAGACACCCCTAATGTAGGCCCAAAGTACCCCTGTGGGTAGGGTGCAGTGTTTGTGAAAGGTAGGACATGCCCTGATGTGTGTGGCATGTTCTGATAGTGAAATACTGTCAATTTCAATTTTCATTATTGAGAGGCTATCTGTCCCATAGGATAGAACAGAAGTTTATTTATAACCTCTTATAAATATAACTTCCCATTGGGACAAGATAGAAAGATGGAGCTTAGTATGCCTGAACTCAGAATATAAAAATGCATCTTTTAGTAAAGATGAATTTTATATTGTGTGTTTGAAAATACCACTTTTAGAAAGTGGGTATTTTCTTGCTTAGCCATCCTGTGTGCCTCTGCTGGTTTGTGGATTGACTGTCTGGCTTTTGAATGGCTGGGGATGTGCATTCTCTCAGACAGCCACCGGGGGGTTGATGTGTGTCCTGCCTTTCCTGGATGAGTCAGGGCTGGGCTGAGTAGACCTGGGCTGCATTTAGAGTAGGGGGAGGAGATTTCTTTCACACCTGAATGGGCCTGGCCTGCCTGGGACAATGCTGTCTCCACCTCCTGTCGGGCAGCTGCACCAGAGAGGACAGAACTGGTTTTGGCTGGGCAAAGAGCTTCTCTGCCACCACAGAACAAAGGAATTTGTGCTATAAAAAGTGGGGCCCAGACCCCAAACGTTTAGATTACTGCTGAACTAAGGAACCTGCCAGGAAGACGAACCGGGAAAGCTGGAGGAGGAGTACTGCCCCTGTGCTGTGTGCTGTTGGGGCTGGCCTGCAGTGGTTGCTACTGTCTTGGCAGGGAAAGGACCGGACTGTGCTTTCATCATCCTGCTGTTAGAGTTTTCTCCAAGGGCTTGAAGTAGAGCCTGCCTCTTGTTGGAAGTCTCAGGGATAGAAAAGACTTCAAAGACTACTTCTGGAATCAAGAGGAACCTTTGCCAAGGAGAAGAGCTGGGGAAACTGGAGAAGGAGTACTGCCCCTTTGCTGTGTGCTGTCTGGGGTTGGCCTGCAGTAGCGGTTTCTGCCTAGGAAAGGACAAGGACTTTGATGTGTGGTGTGTCCCTCTACTTGAGGAAGATCTCCAATGGCTTGAGTAGTGCTAGCCTCCTGTTCTGAAGTCTCAGGGACACAAAGACTTCACCCTCAGCTCCACTGAACTTCCTTGCTGGGAGTTCTGACCTGCCAAGAGGTGTCTGTGACTGTGTTGGGCCTCTGGAGGTTGTTCCTGCTGTTGGTAGCTGGAAAAGCAACACAACTACAAGAAAATCAATGCATCGCTCTTCTTGCGGCTGTTTTTCTGACGCTGCACCACTGTGCAAGAAGAATCTCCACATAGCGCCTGTCGCCGCTGCAAGAACCGACGTATCAAGGGATCATGGCTGAAGAAACTGGCGCAGCACCGCACGACGATGCCGCATCGATCGCCGACGCATCCCGGATTTCCACGCATCGTACCTGTGCAGCAAGTTTTCCTGACGCATCACCCGCGGACCAGAACCATCTCGGAATCGATGCATCACTTCCCCCTACAGACCGGATTTGACACATCACTTCTCCTGCGTGCAGCAAAACTGTTGCATCGCTTCCCCATGGTCTCAGGAACTGACGCATTTCTTTGTTTTTCTACGCTTCCCATCTCTGCTGCTGTTTGGCCTTGTGAATTTGTCGCAACTACAGGTACTTTGGGAGAAATCACGCATCCATAATTTTCTATGGACCCAGTTGTTTGAAACCTTTTTAAAGTCATATTCTTAGTTCATGTATGTTGGATTTTTGTCATTTTGGTAATGTTGAGTTCAGGTAAAGACACTTTATTTTTCTAAATTGGTGTGGTGTCCATTTGTGGTGTTATCACTGTATTACTGTGTATTTTGAGTACAAATACTTTACACATTGCCTTTGGGATAAGTCTGTCTCCTCGTGTCAAGCTACCCAACGGGTGAGCAGGGGTTACCTAAAGTGTGTATCCTCCTTAACCTGACTAGAAGCAAGGATCCCTATTTGGACAAAGGTACCTACCTCTGCCAACTAGAGACCCCCATTTCTAACAACCCCATTCTATTTTCAAAGTAAATGCAGAGTTGAATCATGTTTCAGCAATTTAATATATAATATCCTTCACAAAATATGAGAGCAAGCTTGCCTTCATTAACAACCCAAGAAGTTCCAAGTATGTGGCTGGTCACGGTTCCCCACTCTCTCTCTCAACCCAATGACCTTTTCCTGCTGCTTAGTTGACCTCTTGGGCACACATACACTGTGCTCAGACAGGGAGCAAACACCTCAAAACATTTTACAAGACATCCAGCCAGGTCCATACTGCCCATAGCAGGCACTGGCGTTTCCCTGGGGGGCTGAAAGGGTGGGGGCCAGTTTTGGAGCGTGTCACGGGGGACCCATCCCGAGTGCAGAGACAGTTAGTGGAGTGGTGGCGTGTTCCTGATAGTGGGGATCCTCTCCCCACAGCCAGAGGAGTCCCCGGACTGGTTTGGCCCTCGGAGCCCCCAAAGGGGGATACGCTCTTCCTTTTCCAGGCTGGGCTCTTTTAACTGGGAACTCTTGTCGGGAGACCCCGCCCCCGAGCCATGCGTCATCAGCCCTGACCCAATCCTGGAAGATGAAAGTCCGTCATGGAGAGGAGAGACGACGGACTCCGGAAGACGCTGTGGAACGCGAGACGCCGAAAGCAGAAACCGAGACGTGGAGTCGGTGCCAGAGGGAGAAGACGCTCCCCTGTTGGTGTTGTCGGCCAGGGACGAGTATCCCGAAGCGATGACAGAGCCAGGAGGCCACCGTCCCCATGCTTCGCCCAGCCACGCTCCTGGAGGAGCATGGCTCTCACAGGTGCGTGCACGGTTCGCAGGGTGGGCAGGGAGGCGGGAGAAGGTCGGCAACAGCGAGCAAGCCATCCCCCAAGCCCCTTGCCGTATCGACCGCCCTTCCCTCACGAGTACACATCCGTGACCCCTTGAGCACTGGGTGACCCCTCACTCCCTTTCCCATGGTGGAGGTTATCAGAGGGAGCCTCTCACGAACGTTTTTTAAAAAAATGTATTTCTTCTCTCGAGGAAACCCTGAGTACAAAGGACCTCGAAACCAAGCCGCCAGAAAAACCGGACCGGGTGAAAACGAACATTTTGTGACGGATAAGAAATATTATCCACAATTGAATCCTGGCACAGCCGACCCGTCGTGTGTACCAAATAAAAAACCACTCAAACCACTGCTGTTGTCGACCTCAATCCTTTAACCCACACAGAGCGGTGGGGGCTGTTTTTGTTAATAGGGGCCGGTTTTGCAGCAGTGATCCAACATCTGCCCCAGTAACAAAAGCAGCAGTGCTCGGGCTGGTTTAGATAAGCAGCAGTGCCTCACACTAGCACCCTTGACCACCCCCTCCTGACCCTCCCACCCCGGGGGCCAGTCCGATAGAATTGCCTGGGCTGCTTTGCGTTCTCAGTCCAGCCCTGCGTCCTCCACGACGTCAAGGACTGGAGAGAAGTCAAGGTGTAACTAAAAAAGACTGCTCTGTTGAACTCAATGTCCAATGTAATCTGTTGGCGGTGTAAAAGCAGCAGTCTTCTTAACAAGCATTGGTAAATGCATTAGGTTTTCGCCTATGTTATTAATAATATATATGTATTTTTTGGTAAGCTTTAACTTGGTGAGCAGTTGTGTAATGTAAGTTAAAGAAACTCCGGAAAAGTGTTATGACTTGTTTCTTGAGAAAGGCAAAACATTGTGCAGTATCTGGTGATTATATAAAGCAGTCCTGTAAATTCAGGTGATGTTGTGAAAGTCAGATTAATCAACTGTCTGGAATTGGACGGTGAAGCGAAGTTCTGAATTCCAACGCACCACATTGGGAGGATCTGAGGCACTGGCCAAGAAATCGAAAGAAAAGCAGTTTGCCAATATGTGTCCTTGCAGGAAGGTCAACACAGGGTAGATTTTATCTTTTGGGCAGGGCATTATATACCTTGATATTTTCAAAAGTAAATAGGTAAATAAGATAAAAAAACAGCTTAGTGAGGTAATGAATTGTAACTCAAAGTATGATGTGCCCAGGAAAACCTAAATGCAACTTCTCTGCATGAGATGTGGTGCCATTTTCAACCAGTCATTTTTGATGCAGTACTTCAGTTCCTGTGTGCAACAACTCATGGCACTTAAAGGACGGCATTATAGAATAGGTCACAAGCACAATTTCTGTGTGTGCAAGTTGTATGTATTTTAATTACGTACTCACCAGTCGGGGTGCCTCAGTAGCCACAGTATCACCAGTCTCCCATCTACCGTAGAGCTTAATTGGCTTTGCCAGTGTTTCTTTACATATTGCAAAGCAGTTGAGCTGCTGTGTAACATAGCTTATAGTAAAGAGAACAAGCATTGGCATAGCCAATAGGTCTCGCTTTTGGGACCTTATAAGTATTTAGTTATGCAGCACAATATCCTTGGTGCAACAACATCAACTGTTGCATGGCTAAACACTTATAAGGTACCAAAGGCGAGACCTATTGGCTATGCCAATGCTTGTTTTAGAATGGGTGTGACTTGGCCTATTTGGAGGGAGTCAAACACAGAGCCCGATGAGAGAGAAGCATTGATGATTTTGGTCCAGAACGGCAAGATGATGTGATTATGGTTCTGTACCAGGGAGGATGGGAGGGGATCTGTGGTATGGGATGTGAGTTTCAAGTTTGCAATTATCTTGTGCACTTCATCTTCTGTCAATGATTTGAACTCTGACCAATTTGCATTGTTCTTCGATAAGTGAAGCTCCTTCTTGATTTTTGTCATTTGTGTGTTCCTCAGGTCCGGGGGTAGAGTTTGAGAAGGGAGATACCATCATACATGCCAATAGACCCGATTCAGGCGGGAGACTACCGATTTTTCAAGCCAAAAATGGCTTTATTTCAGCTGTCTCCCGCCTGAAATTGCATTTTCTACAATAGAAGTCAATGGGGAATTTTCATTCTCCCGATTTTTTACTTTAAATCTCCCACGTCCCTGTCCTCAAATGTTGGCATGTATGGTTACCATGGAGGTGGGAGCATCGTCTGAGCAGGGGAGTTGTGTTATCAGACTTGCAATGTGGATAAGAGATTGTTCAATTTTCCTTCTTTTTCAGAGAAGTCCCGAAACACTTAAAAGCATGCTGTCTGCACTCTGCGCTCCCCCCCCCCCCCCCTCCCCGGGCTCAGTGCTTGCTGGGGGGTGAAGTTGCACACTAGCTGCAGGCAAACCAAAATGGGTGCAGGTATGGCGTCCCACATCGTGGAAGTCCCAAAGAGCTTAAAAGTGCAGTGTCTGCACTCTGCACCTCCTCCTGGGCTCAGTGCTTGCTAGGGGATGAAACCCCACCCCAGCTGCCAGCAAACCAAAATGCAAGCAGGTATTGCGTCCCACGTCCTGGAAATCCTAAGACACTTAAAAGCATGCTGTCTGAACTCTGCCCCTCCTCCTGGGCTTAATGCTTGCTGGGGGATGAAGTGCCACCCCAGCTGCAGGAAAACCAAAATGGGGGCATGTATAGCATCCCGCATCGTGGAAGTCCCAAAGAGCTTAAAAGTGCACTGTCTGCACTCTGCTCCTCCTCCTAGGCTCAGTGCTTGCTGGGGACAGCTGCAGCAAAACCAAAATGGGGGCAGGTATTACGTCCTGCATCATGGAAGTCCAGAAGAGCTAAAAAGCGCACTGCCTGCACTCTGCCCCTCCTCCTGGGCTCAGTGCTTGCTGGGGGATGAAGTCCCATCCTAGCTGCAGGCAAACCAAAATGCGGGTAGGTATAGCTACTCAATTTGTGAGGCTCATAGACACTTTAAGATCTGAAAACACAGGAGCAATAGACAACAGCTTCTGCTGGACTGAGTCCATCAGCCCAGGTGGAATGTGTATTATATCCCATCCCAGAAAGCAGGCTACATCTCATATCACAAGGCATGAAGAGGAGAAGGGGCTGGGAACACTGTTGTAGAGTCACCTTGGCAATTTCAAAGCCTAAAGTCTTGATACTCCCATACACAGGCAAAATGTACCAGGGAGAGGAGGGAAAAGAGTGCAAATATTTGGGCTTCCAGGTCAGCAGGGGATCCAGACAGCATTGCTGCAAGCTTTGCATCATTGCAGGTTGCTCCACAGATACATTGAGTAAAAATTGACTCTACCATATGCTCCATCAAATGTGTGCCCAGGGCCCATGCTCAGTCGCAACATACACCCTCTACACATGCCCCACAAATATGGAGGTAAAGGGCACCGGTTAAGGCAGACTGGTAAACTTTTAGGAAAGCCAATAGGCATCTGCCGCTAAAGGGATGAGTGAAAAAGCTTGTCCTGTCCCTTCACTATTGATAATATTGCCTCCTCCACCAGCACCACAAAGAAAGGATAGCGAGGGTAGTAACCACTCTCCAAAGCGGGGTGGGGGTCTCTCGACCTCCGTGCCCACTCTTGGTTCTCAATCTATTTAACAGCGAGAGCCCAAAACTGATGTGCATGATTGTTGACCTCACTGATTGAACATTCATTGGCAAAGCCAATAGGTCTAGCTCGAATGTGCAAATGCATGAAAAAACAGCCTATTCAATGTATGTTTTAAAAGAATTGCTAACCCTGTGCCTAGCAGATGACTACACTATCAGTCCTGACCTAAAGATCATAGCATCTTTTACAGAGCACACATGGCAAAGTACTGGAGCTCTCCAGAACAATACCGGAAACGTTTTGTCCCAGCAAAGACAGGAAGCAGGAGAGCTCTCCTTAGGGTCCTGAGATGGGGGTGCAGAGGGCGTACTCAGGAGTAAGATTAGAAAGGAAAATGTTAGAGGATGCATCTAACAGCTTCCCAGTTTGCGAATCTGCGTAAAAAATTAAACCATATTCAAAATGTCTGGAACACATAAGGAAGCATTAACGTGCCGAACATTGGTGAGGCTGGACACCAGACATGGGCTGTGTATCTCATTCAAACCCTTGTGCGAAAATGGACAGGGTGGCTAGGTTTAACAGACCTTTTGTTTTCTAAGAGTTTATATTTGTTTATCTGGCCCAAGTTAATGAAGCTCACTGGCCAAGAGTCTAAAACTGTGCATGATTTTTATGATAACATTTTTGCTTCCTCCTCATACAAAATGTTATTTTTTTGCCTGAGATAAGACTCACATTCCTGCTCGCTTTCTCTTTCAACCCTCTGACAAGCATATAGTAATAGTAGTATAAGCGGATACCATTCATCCCCATTCATGCCCTTAAAAGTGACAGGTCCCCCTCCGGTCCCCCGCCCCTCGCTGTGTCCCCAAAAGTGACGTGTGTCCTTAAAAGTGACAGGTCCCCCCTCCCCTCGCTGTGTCCTTAAAAGTGACGCGTGTCCTTAAAAGTGACAGGCCTCAAGCCCTCGCTGTGTCCTTAAAAGTGACGCTTGTCCTTAAAAGTGACAGGCCTCAAGCCCTCGCTGTGTCCTTAAAAGTGACGCTTGTCCTTAAAAGTGACAGGCCTCAAGCCCCTGGAAATACAAGGGTGTGGCACCGTGTATGTGTCAGAGTGTGAGTATCATGAGATGCCCATCTTGTCCAAGGGGCGGTGCTAGGGGCGGGGTTGTTTCGGGAGCCACCAGCGAGCCAGAGCCCTATGACGCCTCTAAGGCATTGTTGATGTATAGATGGTACGCCCCCTTTTAGGAGCTGTTTAGGATACATATAAGGCATCCTTAAGAGCGTTGTACAGCAAGCAGCCGCCTGAAGACAAGAAGGTTCCCATAGCAAAATGAAGAGATACAGCCCTCTTGTGAAGAGCCCTATGTGGGTTTGCTCCCAACCACCTATCAGTAGATATTACCGCAGCTTACCAACGCTGGTAATGGACGAGAATGCTCAGCAAGAAACACCTAAGGATAGGGGCTGCGACCTTACTGGTTTTAGTAATGGCCTGTGTCGGGGGTGCAAAACCTCAATCTCAAGGATTGCGTATGCAGGTTGTCTCCGGTTAAGGACACCCACAGCAAGAGTGAGGGCTCTGGTAGTGGCAGCTTGTTTGCAGGCCTCAGTTTCGTGGATCTGGAGGAAGCTGAAGAGGCTGTAGCACCAGCTAACACACCCGTCTATGAAACCAAGGCCCTTCAGGAGGATGTGGATGCTGAGGATGTTGTGCTGCAACCGTCGGGTACAGTCGCCGAAGATGTTGGGGCAACGCGGGACATTAGCGACTCTCAAGATTTCAGAGCCGCAGCAGAGGCCGGTGAAAATGCAGAGGTTAGTAAAAAAAAAAAATGTTATGCTCGGTAGTTACAAAAAATGAGGTATTTTATTTCTTCAGCTATTGGCATATCAATCTTTCTTTTTTGTCCCTAGAGCGTAACACCAGCAGGATGCACCTACTTCATAATGCACTATGGTAAAGAGCCTGTAGCACCTCCTAACACCCCTGTCTACGAAGACATGGACCTTCAGGAGGATGCGGCTGCTGCGGAGGGCGTGTTGCAACAGCCCGGTACAAGCGTCGAAGATGACGGGGCATCGCAGGACATTAGCGACTCTCAGGATTTCAGAGCTGCCGCAGAGGGTTGTGAAAATATGGAGGTTAGTATGAAAATGTTATGCCACATGTATCTATATAACGATGTATTTTATTTCTTCAACTAATGGTCTGTCAATCTTTTTTTTTTTAACCCTAGATAGAAGCCCCAAAAAGAGCGGCTGGAGCCTGGCGACCTGCAAAAGCGAGCAATGTAATCTTTAATTGTCTGTGGTGTTCAAAACAGGCTGAAAGCTCAACGTGCCAAAACAGCGAGGGTTGCGACAAATGCGTATGTGGTTCTAAGAGCGCCGCGTGTGAAAAAGATGAAGATGCAGGATTGTCCTTCTTTGAACGGCGTGGAGTTAAGGGTTTCGCAGCGACGGTAGTACTAAACTGTGTCAAACGTGACTATTACAGTCTTTGTCACGGCCATCAAATAAGCGATCCACAGCAGGCGGCTCACGAATGTTTGTGCGAATCATACAGAGCCAGAACAATACGCTATATTTGTGGTTTGTTAGACCCGTACAAGATGTATAAGCTGCTAAGGGTGGTGTACGGCCTGCACCCTGAAAAGAAAACTGTACACCCCGATATGTTGAGGATCTTGACATCTGCACTCAATGAGATCCAATACGCCTATGACCCGAGCGTAAAACTACCTGAAATGCAGGAGATGTGCCCGACTCTTGATAGAAAGCTGCTACAAAGACTCGTAGAAAGGCGTATGTGTAACGTGTATAAAAAAAATAGTCTCAGGGGGCTTTGGCCCCCGAAGACTATTTACCTAAGTTCTTATGTAATGTTACAGGATAGTGTGTATTTAGAACAAACAAGCGGAATGTTACAACGCAAGGTGGTTATGTGTTAATACGTACTTATGACGTTTGCTATGAAAATGTAAAGTATCTTTTGCTTAGGTTTTGGTAGTATTGTTTATCTGGTTTTTAATAAAACGTCCTTACACAAAACAAGCGTCTTTCATTTCATTAATTGTACCGGATGCTATCATGTCGGGGGCTATGTTAAGAAAACTTTATTATGATACAAGAGGGGTTGGCAGCTTTGGAAGTGTCGAAGCCCTATACAGAAGGGCTGCAGATGAAAACGAGCCCGTGAGCAGAGACCTGGTCAAGACATGGCTATCAGGAGAGGAGGCGTATTCGCTCCACAAACCGGCCAGAAGACGTTTTAAGAGACGTCCTACAATCGTTAATGCTCAAATAGATTATCAGTGGCAAGCTGACATAATCAGCCTTCAAGATATAGCAGAACATAACAACGGCGCTTGTTATATATTAACCGTTATAGACGTGCTGTCCAAGTACGCCTACGCAGAACCGTTAAGCGATAAAAGAGGGGTCAGCGTCACGACCGCTTTTAAAGCCATCTTCGCGAAGGGCAGGGTTCCTCAAAAACTACAAACAGACGCCGGTAAAGAATTCTTAAACAAGACATTTCAGAAATTATTAAACAAACACGGCGTTCAACATTTTGTAACACATACGGAGGTGAAAGCAGCGGTTGTAGAACGGTTTAACAGAACTTTAAAGTCTAAGATGTGGCGGTATTTTACGGCCAACAACACCTACAGATACGTGGATGTTCTACAGGCTTTTTTAGATGTGTATAATGCCAGTTATCACCGGACCATCAAAACAGCACCCGTAGAGGTGACTCCTAGTAATTCTTTAGATGTTTGGCGAACGGTGTACGGGCATAATTTTGCTACAAAGGTGAAGAAACCTATTTTTAAAAAAGGCACACATGTGAGGATTTCAAAATTGAAAGGGGTCTTTACGAAGGGCTACCGCCAGACTTTTAGCGACGAGATATTTATAGTGGATAATGTGGAGCTTAAAGAAGGGTTGTATATTTACAGCTTAAAGGACTACGATGGGGAAGCTGTATCGGGGGTGTTTTACAAGGAAGAGTTACAAATGGTACCTGATGATCCGAACCGTGTGTATAGGGTTGAAAAGGTTCTGAAAAGGAAAGGTAGGGGGCTAGCAGCCAGGCATATGTCAAATGGAGGGGTTGGCCGGAGAAATTTAACAGTTGGGTGTTGGCCAGCTCCCTGAAGGGTGTGTGAGCTAAGGACCGTCTAAAATCCTCTAATAAGATGGAGACAACACCCTTTTATATTACCTTACCATCCAACGCTTCTAAGGGCATGTTCCCCGACAACCAGATTTCTAATTATACCGTGAAACTGGCTAAGCCTGTGGACCTGAAAGGGGATTGGGAGGTGGCCCTAACAGAAATCCAATACCCTAGAACATGGAATACATTCACACAGGCCGAGGCAAAGTTTTACATAAAGCGTGAGCAGGATCCAGTGAGCATGCACGAGAGCATTCCACACGGTTACTACCCAACCGTTTTAAGTGTTGTCGATGCTGTCAACAAAGCCATAGACAGCCTCGAAGCATATCCGAATACTCATCTGTCGTTAGATAACGTCAGAAGGAAGGTATTTCTTAAAGCACCAAGCCGTACCACGACGTTTAACTGTTCCGGTAAATTAAGAAGGGTTTTAGGCACCGTGCTGCATGCGAAAAGTCCGATGGAGCAGGATCACACATGCCCCGATATTAACGGGGGTTCTATACGCTCTATGTGTATAGCGACATTGTAGAGGCACAGAGGATCGGTGATAGTTATTCGCCGTTGTTAAGATGGGTCCATGTACAGGGTGAAAATAATACGATGGTTAATATTCAATTTAACAAACCAGACTACGTTGCCGTTTCTAAAAACCATTTTGACACTATTTCAATTATGATCTACGATGATCAGTCTGAGCCGGTGGCCTTTAAATACGGGAAAGTTATTGTTAAGCTTCATTTAAGACCGAGACACGACCGCGGTTATTAAGCAGCCATCATGGTGGTCGTGAAAACATACGGGGACCCGTCTATGTACAGGGACTATTACAGAAACCAAGCCGGATATGGAGGTCCGCCGTACTTTCAAGGGTCGCCGGTTATGTATGGGGCTGGTTTAGGGGGCTTCTTCAGGAGCCTGTTTAGAAGAGCTATGCCGTTCTTGAGAAGAGGCTATGAAATTGTAAAACCGCATGTTAAGACGGCTGCTACGAACATTGCCCATGATGTTGTCGGGTCTGTTACTTCGGCGGTTGCAGAGCGCATGAACAAACAGCCGCAAGAAGGAGCGGGTCTGTTGTACAAGCCGCGCGCGAGTGTTAAAAGGAAGCGCCGGTCTTCGAGACGCAGGGGTCCACCGGTCCCCTATAAAAAAAGGAGGAGTTCTTCAAAACGCCCTCAGAAAAGAAGAACTCCAAGACGGAAGAGAGCTGCGAAGAAGAAGAAAAACGGCTCTAAAGTCAATATTTTTTAAAACATCGTAAACTAAACCATGGCCTTCGTACACTGTGCATCTGGCGAGTGCGCCAAATCCGAGTTAGACTTGTTTACTCTAAAACCAACGCAGACAAGCATCGAAAACAGCTTCTTCATGGAGGTATCGCCTTTAGCCGCCTTGACACCGCTGGCCCCTATAGAGTTTTTTGTGTCAGGGTCCACGGATATGTATTTGGATCTCAACAACACGCTGCTGCATCTTATGTGTAAAATCGTAAAAGCAGATGGGTCCGACATAGCAGCAGACGCTCAAGTGGCAACGATCGCTTACCCCCTAGCGACCATGTTTAATCAGGTGGACATCACCCTGGGCGATCGACTCATCACACAGAACGATAACATGTACGCCTACAGAGCCTACCTCGAGAGTATTCTAAATTACAGTAGCGACGCCCTTGACACGCAGCTTTCAGCGGGCCTCTTCTACAAGGATACCTACGGCCAGTTTGAAACCACGGTTCTGGACGGTGCCAATCATGGTTTTGTAAAAAGAGCAAGGTTTGCCGCAGGCAGTCGCAACTTTGACCTCCTGGGTCGCATACATTCAGATCTCTTCTTCCAAGATAAACTGCTTATCAATGGTATTGACCTTAAGATCAAGCTCACACGCAACAAGGACTCATTCTGTCTCATCAGCGGGGATGCGGACCAGTACAAGCTGGACATCCTGGCAGCGAGCCTGTTTGTAAAGAGAGTGAAAGTGTCCCCGAGCGTCAGATTAGCGCACGCCGACGCTTTGCAAATATCAAACGCCAAGTACGCTGTGGAAAGAGTAGCTCTGAAGGTGTTCAGCATCCCAGCAGGTACCCGGTTAACCCAGCAGCAGAATTTATTTCTGGGGCAACTACCCAAACTCATCATCATCGGGTTTGTGGACAATACATCTTTTAGCGGCACCTACGCCTTAAACCCCTTCAATTTTAGACACTACAACATCAACTACGCTGCGCTGGTCCACGAGGGCACTGTGATTCCTGCAAAACCTTACACCCCCAGTTTTATAACCTCCAACTACATCAGGGAATATCAGGGGCTGGTTTCAATAACCGGGAAGCATCTAAGGGACTGCGGTGTAGCTGTGTCAAGAGAAGGCTATGGGGCCGGGTACACGCTGTTCGCATTCGACCTGACCCCCGACATGGAAGACGGCGATCACTACAACCTTGTCAAAAACGGAAATCTAAAAGCTGAAATACGATTCAGTAATCCGCTACCGACGAATGTGAACATGGTCGTATTCTCGGTATTCGACAGCATCATTCAGGTCAACCACGCTAGACAGATTTTGTTTGACTATCTTTAAAACATTTTGTGAAATGGACACTGTGCAGATACGGTCGTTCTTAAGCAGGCATAAAGCCGCTAGGAAATACTTTTTAGGTGTTTTCCCTAGCGACGGGTTACCACCTGAAATAGGGTTAGAAAGGCCCCGCACTCTAGTCTTTAACACAGACCCTCATGATAAGAGCGGAACACACTGGGTGGGCCTGTTTATAGACAGTGACAAGGTTATATTGTTTGACAGTGCCGGTGAATTCCCAGAACATCGTATCTATACAACCCCTATATTCAAGTTTGTGAAAAAAGCAGCTGCGCGGTTGGAGTATAACAAGCTGAGGATCCAGGATTCCATAGCCATCACATGTGGGGAGCATTGTATTTATTTTATCAGTAAAATGTCTGAGGGTATGTCGTTTAGAAATTTCTTAAATCTATATTCGCGTGACCTTGTTAACAATGACAGTATAGTTGTGAAATATGTAAAAGAAAACACAGTGGTCTCGGTCAGACCTGTGAAACCCGAATATGTCGCTTGTCAAAATTGTAAGTCCGTGGGACATGTGTATGTTTAATGATGAACGCCTAAAATAAAAGACCATTATTTTTTTTAAAAATACGGTATTCAGACTTTGTATTTCTATGCTACCACATACAACATAATTAAAACATTTTAAAAGACAACAGAGGCAGGTTGTAAAGTTATAAAAAAAAGTGTTTTATTACAAACATCTATTTGTAAGTCCGTGGGACATGTGTATGTTTAATGATGAACGCCTAAAATAAAAGACATTATTTTTTTAAAAAATACGGTATTCAGACTTTGTATTTCTATGCTACCACATACAACATAATTAAAACATTTTAAAAGACAACAGAGGCAGGTTGTAAAGTTATAAAAAAAAAAAAGTGTTTTATTACAAACATCTATGCAGGGGTGTATTACAGCAACACCCAAAGCTCAAGAAACATAAGAAGAAGAAAAATCAGACGCTGCTATACGCGTAATAGACACATTTTATTAAAAAGCAATAAAAAGTCTGAAGAAACATCAGGGTGTAAGCCAGGTACTTGGTTTGAAAATTGCCCTTTTTCGAGGTACAACCACCGGTGCAGGGGTACTCCAGGAGGGGGATAGCAGGGGCGTGTCAGAGCCTGTTGGTGATGGGTGTACGGGGGCCTTCAGATTTTCAAGCAAACGACGGTGCTCGTTATTACCCACGAGCGTGGAAGGGATGTTGAGTTCAGCAGCGGCTCGCAGAAACGCATCCCAACCACGCGGTGCATTTTGAGGCGTTATGATTTTGGGGTGCGTGAGACCTTTGACTAGATCGTACATGTGTGACCCTGCAACCGGCTGTCCCTTGTAGAGAAATTCGCCTCGTTCATTCCAGGATGTCAGGTCTTTAGAAGTTGCAAGTTTACTCATCAGCATTTGCGCTGCCCCCCTGTGTCTTTGACTTATATTTTTTAAGAGATCGGCAACAAAGTCATCTGAGGGTGATGCATGGTCCTGTGATGGTTGCAGGGGCTGAGGGCCATTTGGAGGGGCGGCTGGTTGTTCAGAGTCCGGGGCGTATAGAGTCAGCTTATTTTTCTCGGTATTCCATTGGTTGTAGTAACTTAAAAAGTTTTTAAGGGTGCTGGTGTAAAGGTTTGCCTTGTCATAGGGGTTTAGATCGGTTCTGTTCAAAATGTCTTTAATTTCAGCATCCAGACGCAGAGTCTCATTTCGGCGTATATCCCAGGCGTTGTCCTTTGAAGAGCCCAGCTGGTCCATTTGCTGCCTCGGAACCAAATACATCTTGGTAGCATGCTCCATTACTGTCCCGAGAGGAGGCTCGTAATTATGGGTATAGCTATGCCCAGCAAAGAGCCTATAAAACCTCCAGACTGTTTCACCAGTTTCTTCTTGGTAATGAGTGAGGCCCTTTTATTACTGAGCTTCTTGATAAGAGACCTCTTCTTCTTCAGAACCTGTAACTGACTCTTTGATATAGGGACGTTGCCTTTTAGGGTATTTAGGGCAATTTCAGAAATGGCAGACACTAAGTCGTCAGAAGCAGCGCACAGGATGGCCTTTCGGTGCTGGGGACTGGCTGTAACAAGCATTTTCAGGAGAGCTAAATTGCGACGTAGGCGGGCCGACATGGTCAACACCTTGTATTATAAGGGGTAGGATTGTAAATGTCTCTAAAAGTCATCAGCGCTGCTTTTTATATGCACGGGCCTTGGGCTTAGGGGTGTAAGCGACGGGTAGATCAGGGGCAAATATATCAGCCCTCAGTCTATAGTCTTCTAGAGTTTCATTTTTTAAGTCGACCAACAGATAGCCGTGGGGTTTTGCTGTAGCATCGTTAAAGGCCTCCATGAAGAAGTGTGTGTTTCCTGGGTACATCTGTTTAGCTATGACTGATATTTGTTGTTTGTCCCTGGGGTTTTTAAATAAAACAAGGTATGAAGCGTTGAGAGCTATAGACCTGCTGTTCTTGCCCTTGTAAAACAAGTTCTGCACAATGTAGCAGATGCTTAGATTACGATGATGCGAATATTGAGTAAAAGCTCTCTCTAACTCCGGATGATCCCCACCTTCACGCATAAGGTCATCGACAATTATCAGGTTTACAAGGGACGGTGGCAGTAACTCATCATCGTTGAGATTATCTGGTATGCCTTCTATAAATCTGATATGGGGGAAACGACTGGCCAGGTCTGTATAAAGAGCTTGCCAGCATGAATAAAGCCATACAATGTTATTAGGGGTTTGGGATAAAACAGCGGCAGCATTTTCTAAGAGCTTTTTTATAAAGTAGCTCTTACCACAGTTTGAGGGCCCTGCTAACACGCATGCGAATGGATGTTGTAATCTGGTGTCCATGGTGCGGATCTGTATCTCTAATGAGGCTAATAACCATACGGCAGTGTTTTATAGTCGGCAGTCAGGACCCTTTTATCAAAAACAACGCGTAATGTCTTATGTAAGGGCTGGGTTGTAATTTCCCACTTCTTTTTGGACCTGACTATACACGGCTGGTTCACAACTATGGTTTTAGCATTTTCACATTTGTCGGAGGCAGCGTATTCGTGCACCAGATTCTTCAGACTATCAAAATTGATTTTTAGGGTGTTGCTGACATTTAAGGTTATGCCTTTGACCTTCATACACACTTTGTTTTTGTTTGTGCGGTAGGAGTAGGTTTTAGGTCCGGATGACGCGTATTCTATTATATGCTCATCCTTATCGAGTTCGCTGGTCAAATTACCCAGATAATCCCCAAGAGGAGGGTCTTCATCCCCTGGTTTACTCAGAAAAATCACTGAGTCGGTATCGTGATACAAGCAACGGTCCTGTAGTTTGTCCATAACCTTGTAAAGTTCTAGCCGGGCATGGGCGGTGGTGAAGCACGCTATGAAGATGTTGATGTTGTTACACGTTGTGGGGTACGCTTTTGTGTATTTCCAACACACAGCTGCGGTCTCGTCATCGATAAACCCGCAGCTGGACACCTCGTAACATGGGGCAAACAGGTACTTAAACAGCTCATCAGGATCGGTTATTAAGGTCGTATTTGACAGGTTTGTACGCTGTGCGAATTTTCCCCATAAGGAGTTGAGGCAGAGCTTGGCTAACTGTCGGCGTGCAGGGTTGACCTCTATCAACTGGGGTCGTAAATGGATACCTTCGTGAGCGTAGTAGTCATCGATGTATTTCTGCTTTGCATCCTGACTAGTACACCATTCGGGATACCCTGAGGCCTCCTGCTTGTCTCTGAGAAACATATTAATGTATGGGGCAAAGAGGCGTGTCGTGGTCCTCTGAAAATGCCATACCTCATGTATCCTACCGAGCCTGTAACCTTTCTCTAAGGCCGCTTCTACCTCGATGCTGCACCAGGTCCCTGTGAGCATCCTTTGTTCATCGGTGTGTCTACAATCGTCAGCCTCTTTAAGCACCGCACATGTGCGACAGAGGGGGAACAACAGTTTACCATCGACGCGGTACGGTAACACCGGAAAGTAAAGCTGTCGTGGAGGATAGATTTCACATTTGACTAGCCCAAAGTATTCGGATATGTGTTTAAAATCTCTATATATGATGGTGGGGTGTCCTAAGGGGTATACCTTCATTTTGTTCACAAATGGGTACAGACTGGTGAAATCATAGTAGTGTATTTTCTCACCCTCACCCACGGCCCTGTACAGTTGTATGGCATTTGTACGACCCCCGAATAAGGCATCGCGGGGTTCCAGGGGTTCTGGTAAATCACGACTCTGAAGGAAAGAGCAGAGCGCTGTGTCGGTTGTTAACATCTCTAACCACTCATGCTCCCAAAGAACCCTCATAGCAAAGCCACATTTTTCAACATACTGAGCCTTCAACAGCGTACGTCTGTGTAAGTGTTCAAATTTGACACCCATCAGTCTGTTAAACTCATGGGGTTTGTAACACTGAGGGCAGCCGTGGTAAAAGCAGCCATTGTATTCAAAGGCCGTCGGCACCCCCTTAATTACAGCGTACCCATCCAGGTAGTAGGGCCCCACCCGGTATTCACCACCCTGTAAGGCGTGTTGAATATGTACGTCTTCCTTCTCAGAAATGTACATGAGCCACCGGATCGAGGGGTTGAATAGCGTTTCTGTTTGCCATTATAGAGGTCTACCGGCACTAGAGCAATACTTTTTGGTCTTAAAAACATGTGTTTGTAGATGGACATACACATGGAGGCCAATGTGATGTTTTGAAAAGGGTCTATGTATTCGACAGCCTTCGGCATTTCAGGCGTATTGGGTTTCAAGACCCTGACTTTCTTTGTCATTTGAGACTTCTTGGGTTTCAGGATACTGACTTTCTTAGTCATTTCCACCACAACATCTCTGAAGAGGTTGCACGCTTGTCGTAGGATCATTACATCAGCCTGACAATAAGCTTTCAACTCTGTTTGAAAATGAAACTCCTTTTCACGGTTTTCAGAGTACCATTCTAGAAAGCTCTCCTTCTCGGATGGCATCATATATTCAACCCCGTAGCTGTCAGGAGGTGGCATGGGACCCACATAATTCTGGTTCGCCCAGGTGTTAAAAAAGTGTGGAAAATAACCTTTACAACCGGGGAATCCAAAGGCTTTTGGTAGCTTGCTCAATTTCATAGGTAGGAAATTCAGGGTGTCTATAAACCTTATTTGTAACCGAGCGGCTGTTAACAACATCAGCTTGGACCCCTGAGTGATGAGTTCTACTTGGACCTTTTCACGAATCATATTTTGTAAAATAAAGAATGAGTCGTATGCTTTTGAGTTGTGGGCCAGCATGGTATACCCTTTGAATTTGGTTTGAATGAAGGTGTTAAGGAAATCACCAACGCACGTTCTGCCTTCAAACTCCCAGCTGTCGTCGGAAGTTAGATGGTGTGCGTAAATATAGTTAGGTTGGTGTACTCCCGTCTCTTGTGTGCACTCTATATCAAACACTATGTATGCTTCAGTTTTGGTCTGGGGTCTGCCTTTAACCATGTAGCACCGATGGTTGGTACCCGCCTCAAAAGACGTCTGACACCTGGGGCATTTCATACCTTTGCATTTGTGATCTGTCGTCACATACCGACCACACTCAAAGCAATCCATTTTAGGGCTGCATTTAACAGCTTTCTTATGGTTGCTCAAACAGTCTTGAGAGCGACAAAACATCTTACAGGTGCGACACCACACCTTCAGGGCAGCGTCTACGACGCAACCGTCCCTCTGGCACATCTTACAATGCATTTCACACTGATGACGGTCCTTACTGTTGTATATGTGGTCACAATGTGTGCACACGTACTTGACACCCAGAAAACTTTTAAGGTTCAAGATACCGTAAAAGTGATTTTCGTGGTGAAGGACATATACGGTCTTGTTTCTCACACGGTCCCCTGTTGTAAAGTACTTCCAAGAGCCGCTGTGATAAAGAACTTTCACCGTCACAGAGAAATAGTTCTCAAAAAGACCTATGTCGCCAAAGCCGACCATGCGGTCTGGTGGTATTTCAAGAAACGTGTGGGCTTCAGCCGCTCTAGACAGGATGGTCGCGTCGGTGTTGTTGCGCCCCATCAACAAACCTACGATGCTGGCCGCCAGACAGATATTGGATGTGTCGTTGTTAAAGTCGAGCAGCCACCGCTGTTTCTTACCAATTATCTGACTGTATAGCACACTCTTTAAAGGTCTTGAAACACCCCCTCACGACCCCGTACAATGAGGGCTATGACCCGGAAAGTACCGTAGGCGACTAGTTCAGCCTTGCTCTGTAAAAGCCTCGAAAGGTTTTCTAAAAATTCCACGGCGTCAAACACATCTCGGGACCGTCGTTTGGTGAACAAAGGACTGTCAAAACCCTGCCCCTGGAAGCGTAGTTGGAAAAAATCATTAGGCCCCACATCGCGTAACAACCTTTCTATGAGCGTTTGCACCGCCTGATGTATAGCTAAAACACCGTGATCGGAGGACCTTATCTGGTGGAGGTTGGTAAACCTAAACTCCTCATAGTGCTCGGTGGCATTAAATCTCTCTACATCACGCCTGTAGCTTCTAATGCTCTCTAAATAGACGACCTCTGAATCCTCATCTTGAGGGATTTGACTTGTTGGGGAGCTTACTGCCGTATCATTTTGGGGGTTCTGGTTTAGTAGGGTCTCTGGGGGTCTTTTAAGCACACTTGTAGCACATATTCGGGCTTTCTTTAATTTACTTATTAAAAGCCGTCGCTGCTTGGCGCTATTAGCCCACTTTTGTTTTTTAAGGGACCAGGCTTTTCGAGGTAACCGTCCCCCTCCTATCTGAACAGTATGGGATGTGTCTATCTGCGCTGTACTCATGGAGGCCTCTGCTACATACCCACCCCTCGACCCCTCTATGTGTTCCGGGTGGCGAAGTGTTGGCGCTCTACCGCCAACAGCATTCAATTGACCGCCCCTAGG
Source organism: Calotriton arnoldi (assembly GCA_963921515.1). Lineage (NCBI taxonomy): Eukaryota > Metazoa > Chordata > Amphibia > Caudata > Salamandridae > Calotriton > Calotriton arnoldi. The sequence continues at coordinate 79,331 of CAWUFW010021399.1, read as the reverse complement.
ATAGTTTTCTCCTACACTTACGTATTGAGGGGTGGATGGCATCGGGGTATGACTCTGCTTGCATGGTTCTATGTACTTTTTACGCTGGAGTATGCGTAAGAAGCGCAGGGACTTTGTCAGTACTGTTTGGACCTTACGGCTATATTTTGATGTGTGTTCTTTTTTATTAGAACCGCTGGCATGGGGTTTCTTTAGGGTATGGCGCTGTCCTAGTCACGCCTGTATACGCCCTATGTCTGATCCCGCTTCCTGGCATGTATTGAGGAGCAGCCTTTTACACACGTCAACTCTTTGCAGTATCCTCTGCTGTGCCTCCACCATGGACCTGTCGCCGCTACCCCCAACCCCATTTTTAAGGCTGCGGTTTTCGCCTGGCGTTTTAGCTTTCTGACAGCCATTTGTATATCTTTTACATGCGCATCTAGTACCGGATTTGGGTCTACAGCGTCGTATTGTGGAGGGTTAGGTATGAATACGGTGTTTGGCTGTATAACAGCCTTTAACACCACAGGGGCCTCTAATGGTCCTTCATCCCCAACACCATTCGGTAACTGAGGGCCTGGGGGATCATAGAAATAGGATCCCAGTGCGAACACCCCGGGGCATTTGGGAAAGGCGCCTCACTAAATGTCACCCCCGTACTATGAATTGACCAGTCGTCCCACCCTGTACTGTCAGTGTTGTATGTTGTCGGGGGTGTTGCGGAGCTTACACTGGACGCGGGGCTGGTTGGGTCGTAAGCTCCCTGTGGGGTAATAGGGGACATAAGGTCCGGGGAGTTTAAATGACTGTCGAAATAATCGAGGGTGGTAACGGCTAAGTTATTGTCAGGGCCGGGGATGGGTGAATGTGTAACAGGGGTCTGCAAAACCCCCTGTATGTGCTAGAAGCCCCCTCGGGCGCTGCTTCTGAGGGTTTATCAAGTTTGTCTACCATACTTGCCAGTGTATTGAGACAGCTTTTGCTGATGTTATACGCTCCTCCTAGGGGCTGCCCTTTTCCAGACCCGGGGCCCCTAAACCCTTCAGTAACGCCTATAGAAGGTTTTGAGGTCTGTTCTACGGGACATTCCTCTACAGACGGCGCTAATTTATTTGAAACTATAGAGGGCGTCATATGATGGGAAGCGGCCTGTGGTGTAGCCGGTTTGTTTAAGGATCCTGCCAATGTTTCTACTTGTAACGCCTGTACCCCTTGCTTATTCTTAAGATAACTTCTTGAAAGCTTGTTGACTTTAGGGGTTTGAGTTTGTAACATAGCTTCCACAACAGGCTTCACAGCCGGGAGGCCCAAAGAGAGCGCTGGGGTAGATGGATCGTTCCCCTGCTTAGCAACATTTTTTAATGCTAGATCTAAAGGTGTAGCTAGGGTCTCAGGGACCACCCGTTTCATGCGGAGGTCTAAAGGGGCTGCTTGGGGTTCCAGGACCAAAGACGGCTTCTTGAGGTTTAAAGGGCATGTCTGTGGTTCTGCGACCATTTGCTTCTTCTTAAGTGTGGGCTTGTTTGAGCTTAGAGTTCCTTTTGAGGCTTGGAGAGGGTTCAGATACACATCGGACACGTCGGTTCTCTGTTGCATGTGGGTGTAGTATGTGTAGATCTTATTCTGGCGTACACGCCTACTCACTCCTTTTGCCGCAGACCCGGTGTTCAGAACGGTCTTTGTTATATCCCTCAACGGTTTTGTAGACCTCTTAGACTTATGCGTATCTTCGCCGTGGCTCTTTTGAACGGTTCCTAGAATGTAACATAAAAAAATATGTATTAGAAACAATAAGGAACATAAGATGCTTACAATACCCATAGTAGTACATATGGTACTACATGGCGGTGCACCCCTTTGTTTGAGAGAATACAACCCAGAGAGTTCTTTTTTCACACCCTTTTTGTATAAAACACACCTTTTAGATGTCTTTTCACAGATCGTTTCTTTGCCACAGGGCCTTCTTTAGATGTTGAAGATTTCCTTTTCACAGGTCTTTCTTTTGGTCGCTGCGCCGGCTCTTGCACAAACACTGCTTCCGTGTGTGACTCCGGGGCCCCTGTGAAGAAAAAATAATCAGATTTGCAGTATACAGCTGGCCTTAGTAACCCCCGCTACGGTGCGTTCCTATAGTTCACATCTACGACTTTTGGGGTCTAGACACCCCATGGCTTAGACCTTTTAAAGAAGCAGCGCCTTTCTGATTTACCTGTAAGAACGGGGCTATCCTGTACACATGGCGATGCGTCTTGACCACCCTTGGGACATTCTATATCATCAAGAATCCATTGTAGTTCGGGATCCAGACCTATAAAACAACCCATACACGAGAACACCATTAGAAACACCTAACTTCTAAGATATATATGAACAAAACTACGCGGAACTATACACCTCAAAACACATGTACCTGTCTGTAGGGCTAGCATTTCAGAGTCTGTTAGGATTAATTCCGGCATGTCCTGCGTCTGGATAAATAAAAACGAATGTTTTAAAACTACACTTCATAAACATGATATTATAGTTTCATACATCTTAGAAAATACAGATAATAAATTGAAAATTTAAAAACAGCACATATACATTCACGTTTACTTTTTTTTAATAAGAACCATCCCCTGATTCCAACCCCACAAGCCCCAACGCCTGTACAAACATAACCTATACACATATTTATATAATGGTTTGTGCAAGCTGCTCTTGGGATCCCTTTAACAAGTAGGGTTTTATATTAGGATTTTAACTTATAAACTGTGAGTAACAAACGGTCCTAGTGCTAATACACAGGGCTTTGTACCGCACTTACGTTATATACACGCAGGGCGACATTTAGAAGGATGGCCTTGTGCGAGCATAAGCATTCATTTTAAAAAGTGACGCCATGTGGGCGCCAAAAGCACGCATTTTAAAAGGGTGAATGGTGGGGAGCAAAAGCCTGAGAAAAACCCTGCTACATATCCTGGGATTCAGGGTAAAGCCCTCAATGTACCAACACAACAACCTGAAATAAATGTGTCCTTGTGTAACATAATTAATGTGCCCGTACAAATAGCTCCAAGACCTTCAGGCCAAGTTTGCGCAAATAAAATGACACCATTGGAAAAATAATAAAAGCCCCAGGGACTGTGCTATAGGGCCCCTGCGGCTGTAAATAAATTGTTAAATTTTTTTTTTTTTTTTTTGCATGGCCTGTTTCTAACATTGTATCCAGATATGATACACCATGTAACAGCAGCAGGTCTATTGGCTTTGTCACTGGTCGTTAGTTGCATAAGATAAATAAGCAGCAACTATGAGGGGTATATAATATTGAAAAAGCTTCCATTTAAAGCCCTTGCTGCCATCACCATAGCAGCTGAGGCATCCAGCCTGAAGGATTCCCCAGCCGGGAGCTTCCCCTCAGAGACAGAGGTAGAAGGAACCGCCCCTTCAGTGATGTCAGGGGAGGCCCCTGTGACATCACTGCAGGGGCGGGTCCTAACAATGCAGCCACACCGAGGAAGCTCCCTGCTGCACTGTCCCATGCGTGCTCGGGATCCACGAGGGCTCCCTGGAACAACCGCCATCCGCCTCCCAACCCCAGAGCAGCGCCGGTGGTAAGCGGGCTCTGGGGCCTTATTTTATTTATTTTTTTTAAACTGGGCCGCGCGCCCCGAACCCCCAGGCGCCATCGGAGCCCCCCCCCCCAGCTGCAAAAGCACCCCGGAGCCCCGCATGGCGCCCAGCGGGCTCCTGGGGTTTCATTTTTTTTTTTTTTACTGGGCCTACCACCCCGCGCACCCAGGCTCCATCGGAGCCCCCACCCCCCAACAACACAAGCACCCCCGGAGCCCCGCATGGAGCATAGCGGAGCTCCGGCGGTTTAATTTTTTAAAAGCGGGGCCTCGCGCCTCTGCGCACACAGGCGCCATCAGAGCCCCAGCCACAACGACGCCAGCAACCCCGGAGCCCCGCATGCAGCATAGCGGTCTCCGGCGGTTTAATTTTTTTAAAGCGGGGCCTCGCGCCCCTGCGCACACAGGCACCATACCTACTCTCCCCGACAGCACAAACAGCCCCGGAGACCCGCATGGAGCACATCAAGCTCCGGGGCCTTTATTTTTTTTTAAAAAGGGCCCGAACACCCCACACGGCGCCCAAACACGCAGTACCCGCACCAGAACCCCGGAGCCCCGCATGCGGCATAGCGGGCTCCGGGGCCTTTAATTTTAAAAAAAGCGACCTCGCGCCCCCCGCCCTAAACTACAGGGACACCGGAGCCCCAGCCACAACGGTCCCAGCAACCCCGGAGCCCCGCATGGAGCACAGCGGGCTCCGGGGCCTTTAATTTTGAAAAGCGGGGCCGAGCGCCCCACAAGGAGCCCACAGGCGCCGGACCCCCACCCCAGCCTCAAAGGCACCCGGAGCGCCGCATGGAGCACAGCGGGCTCCGGGGCCTTTAATTTTGAAAAGCGGGGCCGAGCGCCCCACAAGGAGCCCACAGGCGCCGGACCCCCACCCCAGCCTCACAGGCACCCGGAGCGCCGCATGGAGCACAGCGGGCTCCGGGGCCTTTAATTTTGAAAAGCGGGGCCGAGCGCCCCACAAGGAGCCCACAGGCGCCGGACCCCCACCCCAGCCTCACAGGCACCCGGAGCGCCGCATGGAGCACAGCGGGCTCCGGGGTCTTTATTTTTTTTAAAACGGGGTATCAAGCCCCTGCGCACATGGGCGCCCCCGGAACCCTCGCCCCAGCCTCACAAGAGCCCCGGAGCAGCGCCCATGGCAAGCGGGCTCCGGGACCTTTAATTTAAAAAAATCGGGGCCTCGCGCCCCACGCACACAGGTGCCCCCCCCTGAGAACCATAACCCGGGAGCACAGCACGGACCGTCGAGGACGGCCTCACCATGGCGCAGCTGGGAAATCACACGTTTGACCCATGCCTCTGCAGAGCCTCAACCCCAGGGTGGTGAGTACAAAGTGGTATTATTTATTTATTTTATTTGTAAAACGTATACTATATTTGAATGTCATTAAAACTACAGTTCATGTAAAATGTTTCTATACCAGGTTAAAGTGTTAAGGCTGTTTCAATGTACATACTCCAAACCCTTAGTGGTATTCACTCTTAAATACACGTATAAAACGTTCTACACTGTATTTAAAATGGCAGATTTGTTCACATTAAGCACCCTACCAACCCTCCTTAAACATTAATTAAAACAGCGTAAGCACCATCATGCCTTGCGTTAAACACCCTTTAAAAATGCCATGCTGTTCATTTATATACAGGCATCAACATATTAAATAAGCCCATACACTCTTAAGCCTGTAACACAGCCCCTTATTTACGTACCTCCATTAATGTGTAGCAGGCCGCGTCGATCTGGGAGAAGCTGGTCTGGTCCATTGTTGGCTTTAAACTTCAGGGATGATGGGTCTGTGCCGCAAAGGTCGCTCCTAATGGGTTTTTGAATGGCTGTTTGTGTCGGGGCTCTAAAGTATGGTTTTTATACCTGGCAAGGCATGATAATTGGAAGGAGGACCCTTTACGGAGGGGAGTGTTTAGAAACTTGTAGTACGTGTCATTATTGGTAATAGAGCATTGTAGTGAGGGTCAATATTGGGACCGTTTTCTGACCATCGCACGGCTTTGTTAGATGGCTCTTTGACCTGTGACATCTGATAATTAAACCTAGGGCCTGTTGGGGGTTGCGCTCCTGGGAAGGATGGTCGGATGTTTTATAAAGAAACCCTGTACTATACAATTTAAGATGCGTGGGAAGCTTAGGACTGGCTGATTAGTTTTGCCTGTTCTCAACGGTGCTCTGGCAGGGTAACTGGCCTTTTGTTCTTGTGTTTTCACGTTGTGACTTGGGAGCCTAATGGATAGTTTTCTGCCCCCAGCTACGACGGGGATGCATTTCAAACTGCAACATCTGCTTCTAAAGAAAGACCCTTTTTAAAAAAAACTCTGCACCGTAAACCCTTCTGTTAGACAGCCCCAGATATCCCGGGGCTGGTGGGGGCTTAGGTATGCCTGCTCAGACGCCAACTGCCAACACAGCAGCCCTCGGTTTTAAACACACACGCACGTCACTTTTGGAGACACACATGTCACTTTTAAGGACATGGCGAAGGGATGGGGGACCTGTCACTTTTAAGGACACAGCGAGGGCTTGAGGCCTGTCACTTTTAAGGACAAGCGTCACTTTTAAGGACACAGCGAGGGCTTGAGGCCTGTCACTTTTAAGGACACGCGTCACTTTTAAGGACACAGCGAGGGAGGGGGACCTGTCACTTTTAAGGACACACGTCACTTTTGGGGACACAGCGAGGGGCGGGGGACCGGAGGGGGACCTGTCACTTTTAAGGGCATGAATGGGGATGAATGGTATCCGCTTATACTACTAGTAATACTTGGCAGTTCAGGCGCTACACATTTCTCCATGGAGCATGCTTTGCCTCTTTGTTAATTATTAAAGGCAACATTTAGTGTTTATTACTTTCCTGGCACCTACTTACTGTATCCACTTTGCTGCGCTACAGAAAGATCACCAAAAGTATAGCTTTTTAAACAGGAGGCTGCATATCTCTGTGTCAAGGTAACCTGGCACACACAGAATTCATTTCTGAAAAAGAATACAGGGCAGTTTTTTTTATTTTTTTTATTGGAGGCGAGGGGGAGGAGAAGAGCTATCAAAAATCAAAAACAAACAACGCGATTCTATTCATTTTTTAATTTTAGATAAAGAGAAACATGCATGCCAAAAGTAGAAACCAGCATTGGCAAAGCCAATACGTCTGACTTCCATTTTGAGTCATGACTAAACATTGATAGAAAGCGTTCTTCAGAGAAAAAGCATAACCATCGATAATTGCTGCCTGTGTACAGTTTATCTATGAGACAAGTAATTCAATCTGTGTTATTTTGAGATAAATATTTTTTTGTTGTTGCAGTTTTATATAGCGTGAACTAAACCCGAAGGTATGGGGCGCTTTACATGAGCACTAGCTGCGTTACAGACGGACACAATTATTTTTTTAGGCACAGGGAGATTAATTGATTTGCGCAGAATCACAGGGTGTTCGAGCCGCCCCCCAGACTCCGAACCTCGTTCCCCAGCTCCAAGATCGGCCGCTCTGGCCGTTAAGCCAGACAATCGCTCGTGAACGTCAATGCACGCGGATAGGAGGTGGAATTTTGATACACCAAACAGCCAATCGCATTAGGTGAGAGAAAAATACTCCTCTGGGTGAAGCCAAGCACCCTGTATACATATTTTAAAGCACTGGGAACAATAAGTTTGCACATAGCTACGCTGTCAAGACAGACCCAAAAATATGCATTATGGAGGCGGAGAGTAACAACCACAGGCCTGCCTCGTCGCGTGAGCTCTTGGGTTTCCAGGGGATCACTTTCAGGCGCAGTGGCTAATAAATCACTGGCCCTGTGCGGTTGTCACCAGCCCGGCTCCAGTTATACCTGCCAGAGCCTCCTTGAATTTGCCATGTGGCATGCAGTTATCATCCCTTCATCATCACGTTAATGGCCACGGGCAATTAAAGGTATCCAAAGGTTTCAGATAATTGGATGGCCTTAAACAGTGATTTAAAGCTTCACAAATTGGGCTGTGCAGAAACCGAGGGGAGCGGATAAAGCGGGTCAGTGGGCGCATTTTCTTTTACAAGCAAGGGTCGGCAATTCTGGTTCAATAGCTATCAAAGAGGCGCGTTACTTATTTCACTGCAGCGTGTTCAATAAACGCGCCCTGGTTTAAGAACTTCGGGGCTCACTTACAAGGACAGAAAAAGTGGCGTAAGGCAGCGCAAGGGCTTGTAAATAAGCTTTAATTTTTACGATGAAGACGCTGGCCCTGATGCCTTTGTATGAATGGAGGGGAAAGAAACGTTCAAGGAGGACGAAATGAGCAGTGATTATTAAACCAATATCCTCCCCTTTTGAGAGACCGATGGTGGGGTCCGGAAACGTCATCAATGTGCGCCCCAGGGGAGGAGAGTCCGCTTTCTAAGCGTGGGTAACGGGGCGAAGAGTTGCTCCGGGTAGGGAGGGGTGCTGAAGGCAAGGGGTACAGAGAGGGGGCCCGGGCGATGGGTGCACCAGGCCGTTACCTACCTGCGCCCCGGGGGAGCTCACGGATCCTTCTTCCTCGTCGGCCTCCCCGTCTTCCATGGCGGGGCTGCGAGCCGGACAGCGGAGCAGGCGGGTCTCGGCACCGGTAAGAGTGCTGACTGCAGCCAGCGGCGAGGCAGCGCCGCGTGTGCTGCAGAGACAGGGACAGGGAGAGGGAGATGCCCCCACCGGCTGAAAGGGAGTGAGTACTGGGAATTAAAATAGAAAGGGGGAAGAGTTGTACCGAGAGTTGTACCGAGAGTGGAAACAAGGGAACAAGGGTGAGAGACGGGTAGGGAGAGACGGAGATAGGCTGTGAGATCGAAAACAGGAGGAGGACAGAATGGAAAGTGAACGGCTACGAAAACCCCAGAGAGTGGGAAGGAGGAAGACAGAGGGACACAGGCAGGGAGCAAAGATAAGGGGACGGTAAAAAGAACATGCGCGCGCGCCTCGCGCTCAAAAACAAGTTTGACGAGAGGCAGCAGGGGGAGGGGAGAGAGGAGGAGGGGGCCTGCGCCTGTTTCCCTTGCGGGAGCGAGCAGGAACCATCTGTTAATTACAAACAGATGGTTTTAAAGCTCGCTCCCGCAAGGGAATCGCCAAACGTGCATGCGTTGCCATTGAAAGCAATGCAACGCGTACACGTTTTTGGGACACAAACTAAATTGATTACTAAAGGTCTTTTTCCTATGCAGCGAATGCGCGCTGCGTTGGCGAGACCTAAAAAAGCGCTAAAACCGTGTTTAAAGCTTTTTGTTTTTTACTTTAAGCCATGTAGCACAGCTGCTCAACTGTTGCAGGACATGTAAATAACATTGACAATGCCAAAATATTTTGCATAGGCGAAACCTATTGGCCTTGCCAATGCTTTTTTTTTATCACAAGTGCAAGCGCTGGGCAGGCAAAAACTAAAAATGCCACTGATTCAGATTTTGTTTGTTGTGAGTTTTAGCTTGGTGAGCAGTTGTGCAATATATGTTACCGAAACACTGTAAAAGTGTTATGACTTGTTTATTGTTAAATTAAAAAAAAAATTGCATACCACACCTCGGAGCAGTGTAGAGAGGTGCCATATAAAGAGCTCACATGTGACAGTACCCTGGTGCAAAATGGAGCATTTCACATATATCCATATAAACTACTACATGCCCCTGAGTCTGCAGGGGGCTCAGAGGGGCCCTGGGGCCGCGGGGGCTCAACGGGACCACAGGGACTGCAGAAGGGTGAGAGGAGGAGTGAGGATGGAAAGGGGCTTCAAAGGCTAGCTGAGTTTGTGGAGGCTGAGAGGGCATGGGAGTTACAAGGCTGTGGGGGGCCGGGCCGGTTAGAGGAGCACTGAGGCTATAGGGAGGTTAGGAAGGTTGGATCCTGGTGTTGCTGGAAGACAAGGCTGTGAGAGCGGCATTTGGAACCTTTGACAGATACCTTCCAGTCCCTGGTATCACATTGAAACACTATCAGCCAGTCCCGGCCTTTTTTTTATTTTTTATTAAGTGTTTTTATTGCATTTAACATCAACAAGTCACAGTAAGGATCAATGGATACGTGGCATATTTCATCGTACATTACATTCATCTGGGCAATACAGTCATTACATTCAATGGACATTAGGACGTTGATCGCTTCTGCGTAGCAGTTCAAGTTCTGTTGTCGGGGACACACAAACCGCTCCTCGGTGGGCATTCCACTTGCCCCACTTTCTGTCCCACTTCTTGGGGCACCCTCTTACTTTAAACACCTCTTTTTCTGCAACCATGCACCTGTCACATTCTTTCTCCCAGGTCCGGATTGAGGGCCTATCCGCCACTCCCCATTTCCTAGCAATCTCCCTTTTGACCAGGGTGTACCCCAATGTTGCGAATTGTTGTTCAGTTTCCGTGAGATCTGTCTGTTCCCATATATTCAAAAGACCCAATTGGGGCGTGAGGGTGTGTTCCCTACCCAGGGTTTCTCGTATTTGTTCCGCTGCCCCCTCCCACACTGGTCGCACTCCCGGGCACTCCCAGAGTATATGATAGAAAGTTGCGTCCTGCTGACAACCTCTGAGGCAGAGCGAATCCGCCCTCGAGCCTATGCGCGCCAATACAACTCCTGTCATGTAGGATCTATGTAAGATTTTAAGTTGAATAAGTCGGTAGCGGAGTGATATGGCTGCCTCTCGGGGGGACATCAGTGCTGCCTGCCAGTCTTCGTCCTCAATAGATCCTAAATCAAGTTGCCACCTTTCCCTAAGTTTGTGAAAGTTATCCGGCAGATTGTTACAGAGTTTCCTGTAGGTGAGTGATATGGCTTTAGTGAGCAGTGGGCCGTCCAGGAGCCGATCCTCCAGAGGGGAGGATTCCGGAATGTCTGTCATGTCTGGGAGCACCGTGGTGAGAGCGTGCCTAATTTGCAGGTACCGGAACACCTCCCCCCGGGCTAATTTGTACGTCGTCTGCAGATCTGTAAATTTGAGAAGTGCGCCTTTCTTCACCAAATCTCCTATTGTAGAGATTCCTATTAGGTCCCACTTATCGAACCCGGGTTGATTGCCCATAGAGCCCAAACTCTGAGTACACCACAGTGGCGTAGCCCTGGTGAGGGTACCCTTCCACCCCAGGCGGGAGTTCGCCTGATGCCATACCGTCACTGTGTGTGCAGTTGGGCCGTGATAACGACCCTTCCGGTCCTTAGAGTACAATGCCTCCAAGTATCCCATCTTCCCCATCTGATATCTGTCAAGCATATAGGCTGGGTCTCCCTGGGGTCGGTAAATCCAGTGATTGACCACCACTAGCTGGGCGGCCCAGTAATATAAGCGGAGATCGGGGAGAGCTATGCCCCCATCGTACCACCCTTTGGTCAGTTTGTTTAAGGCTATGCGAGGGGCTCCACCATCCCAAAGTAGAGTTCTGAGTTCGCTCTCTACCCCGGAGAAGTACGCGTCTGGAACTTTAAGTGGGCAATTCTGAAGAATATATAGAAATCGGGGAAGGGCAAGCATCTTAAAGAGGGCTGCTCGCCCCGCCAGGGACAGGGGCAGGGTGCGCCAATGCTTAACATCTGTTCGTAGGCGAGCCAGCGGGGCCGCGAGATTTCGGTCGTAAAAATCTTGGGGGTCCGGAGTTACAAAGATCCCCAAATATCGGAAACCCACCGAAGTAACCTCCACTGCGCAGCCCCCGGGCAATCGGGGAGCTGCCCCCCTCAGGGCAAACAACGTTGATTTACTCCAGTTTATGGCGTATCCCGAATATTTCCCAAAGTTCGTAAAAATATTCAAGACCCTATGGAGGGATCTGTGAGGAGAAGCAAGATATAGCAAGATATCGTCCGCGTATAACGATATTCTATCGTCATGGCCCTCTGCCCATTTCAAGCCCCTCAGCACTGCATCACGCCTAACCCACGCTGCCAGTGGCTCCAGCACTAACGAGAAGAGCAGGGGGGAGAGGGGGCAGCCCTGCCTGGTGCCCCTGTGCAATGGAAAGGACCTAGATGTGTAGTTATTTACCCGGACCTGCCCCCGAATATCTGTATAGAGTAGGCGCACCCAGCCCATAAATTTGGGACCGAGGCCCATACGCCTCAAGACTTCAAATAAATACGGCCATTCAATAGAATCAAATGCCATCGAGGCGTCCAGTAAATGGACAACCGCGTCTTCCTTAATGAAGTCCCGGCGCGCTAATACATTATGGAGGCGTCGGATGTTCAGTGCCGTGCTCCTCCCAGGCATAAAGCCGGATTGGTCCGGATGTACTAACAAGGGGATTACCTTTACTAGGCGCAGGGCGAGGACTTTGGCTAAGATCTTAGTTTCTGTATTGATAAGGGAAATTGGGCGGTAGGAGCTACATGCATCCACGGGTTTGTCCGGCTTCTTGATCACCACAATTGAGGCGAGTCGCTGGTCCTCCGGGAGGAGGCCCTTCTCATAACTCTCCTCAAACATGGCCCGCAAATGAGGCGTTGCCTGTGTGGCCACTGCCTTTAGAAACTCTATAGGGATCCCATTGGGTCCCATCGCTTTACCCGATTGCATCTTCCCCATTGCCTGTTGGATTTCTAGATCAGTCAGGTCCTCATCCAATGCATCCCTGTCGGTGTCTGACAGTGTCGGGATGTCACTATCCTCTAGGAGGCTGCGGGAGTCCTCCGATGTATAAGAGGTGGAAGAAGTGTAAACCCTCTCCAGGTGATCCGCAAATGCATTAGCTATGTCCCTTGGATGAGTAATGTGTGAACCGTCCCCAAGAGTCAATTGAGGCACCCACCTGTCCCCTTGTTCCCTTCGTTCCAACCACGCTAATAATTTCCCGGCTCTGTCTCCTAGCTCGTATAGTCTGTACCTCGTGTGAAGGAGTTTGGCCTGTATCTTTTCCCTGACAAGGATCTTGTATTCATCTTGTTTGAGCATCAGGCGATGTCTGTTTTCATCCGAGGGGGTGAGATTGTACTCTTTCTCTAAGCTGTGGAGGTCGTCCTCTATCTGGACCACGCTTTGTTGCCTCTTTCTGGTGTACCCAACCCTGAGGGCCAAGGCTTGACCCTTCACCACAGCTTTAAAGGCTTCCCATACCGTTTGCGCGGAGTCTACCGAGCCTACATTTTCTTTAAAGTAATTGGTGGTGTGGACCAACAGGTCTTCTTTGATATCGGGAACTGTCAGCAGCCAAGGACTGAGTGTCAGCGTAGTTCTCGTTGGGGCTCGAATAGTGTGAGTTCCACTATTACTGGGGAGTGATCTGAGATGCCCCTAGGAAGAGCCCGTGGGCCACGGAAGTGGCCGAGGGACCCTATGTGTGTCAAAAAGTAATCAATACGGGATGAGCTCTTATGAGCGTTAGAGTAATAAGTAAACTGTACCCCGTCCGGTTGTAACGCACGCCAGATGTCATCCAGACCCATGGCCCTAGCAAAGTCCTCCATAGGTGTATGGGGTCGAGTCTGCTGTCGGGGTGGAATTCTGTCTCTGCTATCGTCCATAGTCATGTTGAAGTCACCCCCCATTATCAACAGTCCCGTTGGAAGATCTGCCAGAAGTCCCCCTAGGTCCACTAGTGCCGTTTTAACCAGTGTCGGAGGAAGGTACACCGAAACCACGTTCACTATCTTGCCCTCCCACTGCGCCTCCACCACAGCAAATCTGCCCTGTGGATCCGCCCATGTGTGCCGCGGTATGAGTGCTACATTCTTCCTGACCAGGATTCCGGTGCCCCGGGACCCCAAGGTAAATTCGGAGTGTACTAGTAATTTGTATCCCCATCTCGTGAGGGCCTTGCATTTGTGGCCCACCAGATGCGTCTCCTGGATGAGCACTAAATCAGGGGCCTGTCTTTTTAGGTATTGTTGCACTATCCCTCTCTTGATTTTATCCCCCATCCCATGCACATTCCACGTCATAACAGAAAGGGACTTATCCGAATTGACCCCAGCCATAGATGAACGGCCCCCGCTTGCCAAGCTCAGGATATGCGCTGCCCACTGACTGCTCTCTCCCCACTCGTCTCTGCCCACTCTTTTCCCTGTTTAGATCATTACTCTTATTACTGCAATATGTACTGTGATGCGATTTTGCAGATGAAACATGAAATGCGTTCCTATGCAACTTGTGACTTATGAACCCCAACATTCCAACTCCCCCCACCCCCAATCCCTCAGATCGTCCCCGCTCCCCCCTCCCTGCCTCCCTGCCCGTGGATTTAGAACTACCCACTCCCAAACTAGGCAGAGCGCCTCGTTCCCTCCCAAAAAGATTCATGGGTGCTGGCTGGCTGCTCTCACACCCTCGCCACATCAAATCAGCCGTGGTGATAGCTGGAGTGTCCGGAGCTTGCATAAGTTCCAAATCTCTGTCCCGGCACACCAGCCAACCAGATACCCTGCCCACCCGGAACTCTCAATATGCCGCCGAGCCAGGTCCAACTCAGTCCAGGATTCAGCCTGTACCACTGCGCGACAGCTCTACCATTTCCGTCCGGGTTTGGCCGTCTTCTTGATCGTTCTCGATGGTCGAGCTGGGCGAGCGGGCCCCTCTGTTTCTCCCCCTGCGTGGCCCCCCAACTCTGCGCCATCCTTCCATCCAGTCCCAGGTCTCTTGAGGTGTGGAGAAGAACCACGTCTTCCCTTCCGATTCTACGCGTAATTTCGCCGGGAATAACATCGCATATTTGACTAGCCCTCTGAAGTTCCTTCTCCTGAATACTCGCTCCATTAAAAAACATGAAGCCCAACTGTATGACTTGTTATCTGAGTCTGATCCCGATGCCATGTTTGTAACTGAAACGTGGTTGAACGATGGTTCAAATCCAACGATAGCAGGGGCTCTTCCACCTGGCTATCAGATTATAAGGAAGGATCGGTCTGTGGGTAGAGGGGGCGGTATTGGCATAATTTATAAAAAGTCACTGATTTGCTCCATTTTATCGGTGCAAGATATTGAGGGCGCCGAGAGCCTCAGTTTCGTGCTCACTGTTTCCAATCATCAATCCATTGCAGGCATTCTTGTCTATCGACCACCTGGTCAATGTGGTAAATTTATTGAGTCACTTGCTCAGGCCATCTCACCTATTTCTATTAAATATAAACACTGCCTTGTATTGGGTGATTTTAATATCCATATGGATGAGTTATGTGACCCTGAGGCTGTTCGGCTGTTGGAATCTTTAGCGATTTTTGGGCTGTCCCCTTACATTCACCTCCCCACTCATGTTAAGGGACATACGCTGGATCAAGTTTTTCTAACGTTAGTATGATAACGGATGCCCCTCAACCTTTAGTTTGGTCTGACCACTATCTCCTGAGTTTTAAACCCCGAGGTCGTTAACTCATGCTCAATATAGGGCTGAACCCCGTCCATCCACTTTTAGATCTTTTAGTCAGGTCACGGCCGATAGACTGGCGACTGCTTTGAGCAAGTACCCGATTCCCTTTAGTGGTAACCCTGAGACCGATGCCCTCAGTTTGGAAAGGTGGCTAGGAGATCGGGTTGCGGAGCTGGCACCCTCCTCTACCCGGAAAGCTAAAACTGGTCGCACTTCCGCACCTTGGTTTACTGAATCACTTAGGGAAAGCCGAAGTGCCTGTAAACGGTTGGAGAGAACGTGGCGGACTAAGTTTGACTCCGAGGATAAAGCTATTCTTAAACTAGCTTTAAAAGCCTACCACAATGAGGTCCGTTCGGCTAAGAAAAATTATTTTTCTTTAAAAATACAAGATGCGGCCAATAAAAGCAAGGAAATTTTTAAAATTGTTAAGGATTTCTCATCCCCCAGCGCTATGAGTAAGGCACTTGTCCCTACCTCTAGTTGGGCCCATCAGATGGCCGGTTTCTTTTATAACAAAATCTCTCTGATACAGCAGTCATTTCCCCCTAGGGACTCATCTGAAACTGGTTGCATGTGGAATGCCTATGATTTGTTGTCGAGGGCCAGTCATTCCCTTGCCCAATTTCCCCCATTTCTTTGGAAAAGTCTCTTGACATTATTGGTACAGTGAAGTCGGGCTCCCTTCTGACCCCTGCCCAGCTAGGATTCTGAAGAATATCGCGGCACCTATAAATTCTGCGGTTAATTCAGTCCTCAACTCCTCACTTAGCCAGGGTATGGTACCCAGTTGCTGGAAAAAGGCAAAAATTGTTCCCCTTTTGAAGAAACCTACGGCCGACCCTGAGGTTGCTTCCAACTATAGGCCCATTTCATTGCTGCCTTTTTTCTCCAAGGTCCTTGAGAGGCATGTCAATTCCGTGCTAACAGATTGCATTGAAGGTAACCATGTTCTTCATGACAGTCAGTCAGGTTTTAGGCCTTCCCTTAGCACGGAGACTGCTCTTCTTGAGGTTTCGGAGACTATCAAATCTCAGGTGGATAAAGGGGGCAGCGCGGTGTTGATACTGTTGGACTTGTCCGCGGCCTTTGACACCGTGCCCCATGACCGGCTTTTGTGCAGGTTAGCCGAGTGCGGCATTGGTGGCGTGGTGTACAATTGGTTTGCCTCTTTCTTGTCTGAGCGGCAGCAGGAAATCTGGGCCCCGCCCTTTACAGCTGTTATCCCCTCAATGCAAGTGGGTGTCCCGCAGGGCGCTATTTTGAGCCCTACGCTTTTTAACATCTATATAGTCCCACTTGCATGTTTGGCTGAGTCACATGGAGCGAAGATTATTTCTTACGCCGATGATACTCAATTACTGTTCACGTGTGACAAAGGGGCGAATTTCCAGGGAATGGAGATAAATAGATGTTTAACGGAGGTTTTTTCCTGGTTGCAACTTAATCAACTTAAGTGTAACCCTGAAAAGTCAGAAATCATGTTTTTTGGATGTCCCCCATGCGCCAACTGGAGCTCATGGTGGCCGTGTGACATGTCTCCTCCGGCTACTCCAGTTGACACAGTAAAAAATTTGGGAGTTAAGTTGGATACTAGTCTATCAATGAAGTCCCATATCCAAACTGTTGCTGGTACCTGTATCGGGCTGATAAGAATGGCAAAAACTTCCTTCCTCTACTCCCGGTTGAATCCCGGAAGATCGTGGTGCAAGCCTTAATCACATCCAGGTTGGATTATGTAAACATCTTGTATCTGGGGCTCCCTGAATATTTGCTCAATCGGCTGCAGGTTGTTCAGAACGCCGCAGCCAGAGCTATCCTTATGGTTAGCCCCAGAACACGCATGTCGCCTCATTTGAAAGCACTACACTGGCTCCCGGTGAGAAAGAGGATTCAGTTTAAGGCTCTGGTGTTTGCCTATCGTGCTTTTTACGATTTGGGTGCGGTCTATCTGAGAAGTAGGATCCAGCACTATCAGCCTCAACGTGTTTTAAGGTCCTCGGGACAATCCCTGATGGTGATTCCCAAATTCACTCGTTCTCGGATTGGAGGTCGTTCTTTCCAGGTTCAAGCGGCCTGTCTATGGAACACTCTGCCCCTTCATCTTAGACTGACTCAGGACTTGCTGCCCTTTAGAAGACTACTTAAAACATGGCTGTTCCAGCAATAATACATTGGTAAGGTAGGTTGGGGTTTTCTGTCTGGTGGTTTTGGAGATTAGCGCCGGGACACTCTTTGTGAGTATCCGTGCGCTTTATAAATCCCTATTTCATTTAATTTCATTTCATTTCATTCGCGCTGCCTAAGTTCTTTTTTGACTTCCATGAAACTGCGCCGTTGGGCCTGGACTTTCGCTGTGTAGTCCGGGAAAAAGGTAACTGTGCTGTTGTCAATTTTAAGTGGAGGATTAGCTCTGGCCGTCTGTAAGATGACGTCGCGATCTCTAAAATTGAAGACCCAGGCAATTAGGGGGCACAGAAGGGCCCCCGGCTTAGGGCGACCCCCAGGGACCCGGTGGGCCCGTTCAATGGAAAAGTAGTTGGAAAGTCTTTTGGGCTGTAAATGTTTGGTGATTAGGTCCTCAACATATAGGTCCGCTGCAGGCCCCTCCGCCCTCTCCGGCACCCCTAAAATGCGAATGTTATTTCTCCGTGCCCGTCCTTCATAATCATCCAGCTGTTTAGCCATCATGGCTTGCTGTTGTTGCAGTTCGCTTACTTGTTGCTGAAGCTGGGATGTGTCCGCCTGTAATGTGGCCGTTGTTTCTCCAAGGGATTTGACCTTGTCATCCATTTTTCGGAAGTCAGCCCGGAGCAAAGATACCTCCACATTGACGGAGTCGATGCGGGCTTCGAGGGATGTACGCACCCCTGAGATGGCATCCATAATGTCCTGGAGCGTGAGGTCGGCCTGGGAAGAGGGCTTAGCGGCCGGCTGCGCTGCCTGGCCTCCATCGTGTTCCTCACCTGTCTTTTGCCAGGCGTACTTGGCAAGTTTGTTTTGGGCCGAGGGTTTGGGGCCTCTCCCACTCGCCATCTTGGCCAAAAGAAGTATCCGCCGTATAGAGCCTCCCCTAGTAATCCCCGCCGCCTGCCCGGTGAAGAAGACAATCCACACAGCGGCCTGTCGGGTTTCCCAGGGGTCAGCCCCTTTATGTGTGGGGGGTGGATGAGGTGCTGTGCTACACCTACTATGCCCCGTGCTGTCGGCCAATCGTCGTGGCAAGCGAGCACCTTCAATTCTCTACGGGCCCTCCGGGCCCCACGGCTCCCTCTGACTCGGGTCAAGATGTTTCACAAGCAATGTGCATGTGGGGCCTCACATACACCGCCCGTGTGGATTTCACCCCCCTTCAGGGCCAGCCGTACTATATTCCTCCGCTCCACTGCGGTCGTCCGTGGCGGCGTCACAATGGCCTACGTGCCAGGGGCTTATTGTCAGTCAAGGCGGGGGAGGGGGGGGGAACGACACCCGAACCCCCACTCCCTCAGGATATCCAGGTCCCGTATATCCGCACCTGCTAATACGGATATCTGTAGATGGCGGGGGAGGGGGGGCACCAGAACTCCAACGAGGCCCCGCTCCTGACCGCCGCCGGGGCCTCGATTTGCTGCTCTATTCGGCTGGGGGCACCCGCTCCGCACTCCCCTCCACACTCACCGCCGCTCTTCCGTCTGCGTGCGTCCCCTCGATGCGCTTCCTCCCAGCCTCCACGACTTTTTCCTCCGTGAGTCCGGAGACGTGCAGGCTGCGTCCGGACGCCGGGTTGTTCAGGCGCCACCTTCGGACTTGAAGCACTCAGACTCGGCGCTCCGGTCACAGTACCACCGCCATCTTGCTCCCGTTGCCGGCCTCCGAGCCGAGGTCGTTTCTGCTGGTTCTCGGGCTCCCCAGGGATCTTCGGTTCTCAGCAGCTCCGGACAACCTCTCCCCTGGTTTTCCGGGTTCTGCTCACGGTTTAGCAGGATTTTGAACGGATTTTACGGTGAGGGCGGAGGAGCCTCTCTAGAGAGCCGCCATTCGCCTCGGCAGCTAGCCACCACATCAGTCCCGGCCTTTTTAACACTTTGAGATGCCAGGGTTGAAAAGGGGTGAAGACGCCACATGCTGAAAAGCAACAAGCAATAGAAGAGTCGGGAATAGTTGTTGGGCTATTCGTTTTATCTAGGACTTGCTACCACAGTGTAATATCTCAGTAAATAATGTGTTTTTATGGTCTTAGAAAGGGCTCGTTTTATTTACCTCGGGAGAATTGCTATCTCAGCAGGCCCTACATTACAGCAAATAAAAGCTAAAACAAGCCTTTTCATTAAACGATCAAAACAAATATTTTTAATTACATTGCTTCTCTGGGAAATAATCTTTCATATGGGGAGAGGTATTACAGTAACAACTTCATGCAACAAACATTATGTAAAAGCATAATAAAGTGTCCCTAAAATTCCCAAAAAGCATATTTTAATAAAATACAGAAGCATTTCACCTTCGAACATCAGATTAGATCCCTGCTTTGAGAGGTATTTATTAAAAGGCACAGTTTTTAATCATGCATCCTGAACTCACATATTTGAAGGCGCTTTTGCGTGAGGTATTGCACACTGATCTCAAAATAACTGAGCAGTTGAGGCAGGGAAGAGCTGAGAGCCGGGGAAGCATGGTGCCCGGTCATGACAGCACAATTAAATATATATATATCAAGGTGCCTCGGGAGAATGGGAAAGTGAGAGAGAGAGAGAGAGAGAGAAAGAGAGAGAGAGTCCTTTCAATCTTTGTAGCAGTTGTTCAGACTTTTTCCCGGTGTTTCAACATGTGACAACCTGCACTTTACTCCACACATAGTTGCGTATAAAATGCTGTACTCCTCGTGAAACTTTTAAAGTTGAAGTATGAATCAAGTTTGGTGGGAGTAAGATTTTATGTAAGCACAACATCCACAAAAGCCGATACTTTCCCTGAGCATACCTGGTGGTTAAGTAGAATGATTAATGGGGAAAGCATGTACTTACAATTCAGAGAAATCCCTCTGCAGAGAAATATAGCGGAAGATTGCATTCACCCCATAATTATTCACAGCTGTTTAAATATAAGGCCGCCGACACTGTGATGATTGTGAGAGGCACTGCGAGGCAGCACACCTGGTCACATTCTCATCACCTCAGCAGCACCACAAAGAGGCCACCGTCAAACTAGAGCCATGGCAAGGAACGCTGGAATGAAAACACCAAAAGGACGTTCGAAAGTCACGACATACGCGTCATTGTTCTGTCAGTTGAAGCTCCCTGTCTTTTTGATTCTCTATTTGCTCAGGTGCGCGTGCACAGAATATGTCTGAGCACTGAAAAATGTCTCGAGTAACCAGTAATGTTCAGCCTCCCATTCACACGTCAGGCAGCAGCCAGAGGCTTGTTTTCTCTTCCCTCCATCCCCTGTAGGATGTACTCACGGGTTCACACACACGTAGCCGACAGGACACAGATGCACGAGCGCCTTGCCTTCCTTGACTCCTTGCGAAGTGAGTACACAAAGGGGCATATTCTCAAGGCGATATCGCCACGTTAGCGGCACTTTTCTGCCGCTAAAGCGGCGATAATTTTATCGCCCTATTACCAAGCTGTCGCTAACAGCCGTTAGCGACAGTTTGTAGGCAAAAACGTCCGTTATAAAGATTGCTACTACTGTTAGCGATAATTATATGCAGGAGAGGCGTTCCCGTGCAAAAACGCACGCAAACACCACTACTCCATATTCACAAGGGGATCCTTGAACTTCTGAAGACCAAAAAAACTGGCTCTAACTGCAGTTAGAGCCAGTTACTTAAGACCAGAAAATAGTTGGTCTTAAAAATGGGGATAACGCTTGGGGCCACATCTCAGCAGGTTTTGGTGCTGGACAGCGCTGTAAGCAATGTTGCAGCGCTGCCCTGCGACAAAACTACAGTGCAGGAATGTGCACCATCAATAAGATAGTGCGCATTCCTGGGCCTTAGTCATGAAAAGTGTTGCAGCTCTGCAACAAGACAGCGTTGCAACACTTCTCACTACGCCCTTCCTGCGACAGCATGGATTCGCTGTAGTCACTGGACAGCACTCCATGAGGCAAGTAATGACAGATACGTCAGGAATCCTGACATATCTGTCTGCGCTAAAGTCACGCATTACTGCAGTCGTGTCACAACCATGACGCAACTCCAGCAATGCATGGGGCCAGCCTATCCCTGTGGCACTGCGTCACCCTCATGCCTGCCATCAGGCAGGCGGAAGGTACTGACGCAGTGCCGTTCATGAGGGGTGCCCGAATGTCGGCGCTGTTGGAGATCCATCGGTGGTGGTTGCGCGCTGCGGTGTCATAGTTTTGGAAGCATTGGTGGAGTGTTGTTGCAGAGGGAGTGGACGAGACGTTCTTTGGTGGCCTGGATCCAGCTGCGAGGGGGTCCGATGATGGCGATGGCATCCGGTGGGCAAGGTGAAGACGTGATGTTACCAATGATAGCCGGTCCAGGAGAGTCCGGTGTTGTGGCTGTAGTTGAAGTACCCGCTGGCGGAGGTGACGTGCTCGACCGTGTGTCCTGCTATGTGGCTTTTTGAGCTGACTTGCTGCTTGTGTCTGATGTAGGGGACCTTCCCCAGGAGGGGGTAGTGTCCTGGTCACTGGGGTTGTCCAGGTGGAACTTGAGTTCACCGAGTAGGATGT
The DNA here is from genome assembly GCA_963921515.1 of Calotriton arnoldi. Classification (NCBI taxonomy): domain Eukaryota; kingdom Metazoa; phylum Chordata; class Amphibia; order Caudata; family Salamandridae; genus Calotriton; species Calotriton arnoldi. The sequence goes on along the minus strand of CAWUFW010021399.1, from coordinate 57,736 downwards.
CGTCGGTGGATGGGAGAGCCTGGGGTGCAATAAGGTCTACAATATTATTGGAGAATGGGGGGCCATGGCCCGGGGGGCCTGCACATGAGGGTGCTGCAGAGAATGTGCTTGGGCTTGGTCTGGATCTGGGAGTTGAGGTGGTCCATGGTCACCCTTGGGTCATTAGAGTGCATGGTCAGTTGGAGTGTGCTTCTGTAGGTAATGGCAATGCCTCCTCCTTGATGGTCAGGGAGCTCCTTGCGGGCGATACTGCAGCCGTCAGTGATGGCGATGTCCGGTCCGGAGCAGAGGTTGGTCCTGGCAGGCGAGGTGGCGTCCAGGGTTGATGGTGAGGAGGGTGCTGGCGTCGTAGCGGTGGATTGTCCAAGAGGAAGGCTCCTTGGTGCAGAGCGCGGTCCAGGGGCAGACGGACGCAAACGGCGTAGCCTATGGGTTGCCTATGGCACAGGAGACGACCATTACAACGCAGGCAGTACATCATCAACAACGCAACTCTGACAACGCAGGTGCCTTTACAACGCATTGTGAGGTTAGTAACGGGGTAAATTAAAGTTTTTCGAGTGGGTATGGGTTTCGGATGTAAAATATGAAAATTGGGGTGTGTGTTGGGGTAAGAAATGGAATTTGGGGTGTGTTGTGGGATAAAATATGGAATTTGGGGTGTGTTTAAAGGTAAAATATGGAAATTGGGGTGTGCATTTGGGGTACAATATGGGAATTGGGGTGTGCATTTGGGGTACAATATGGAAATTGGGGTGTGCATTTGGGTCAAATTTGATTTTTGGAAGTGTTATGGGGGCTCAAAAAGGAATTCTAGGGTTCACGGTTGGGTTTGGGGTGCAAAGCTTAGTTTTGGGTTGCACTCACTGAAGTGGGAAGAGTGATATTAATGTCTCCGCTATGCAACACCTACTCTACTGTTGCAATGGGCCTAGTATTAGTATGCATTGGAATGGAATAGGATCTTATGGCATGCGTTGCAATCACGTATGTGCCTTTTTTTTTTTTTTTAATTCTTTATTGATTTTTTCCCCCTTTTATGCAAGGAATATAGTGATCATATTTCACAAATCAGGTCTTTCAGTCAAAATATTACAAACACGGCAGCAGGTACAGACAGAACTTATATATAAAAAAAATATAAGCATACTGAAATAAAGAAAATCTGACAATAGACAGTGGTTATCCATTATTCGACATTAGATCCAATCAGTAACGGGGGCCCAGATCTTAGCTCCCATTACACTCTTCCTTCTCCCTTTAGTCTTATATATAGCTGATTCCAAATTATACATTGCAAGCAGTCTTGCCCGCCAACTCAGAAAGGATGGAGGGTCAGAATTTATCCAATCCTGTGCAATACAAGCACGGAAAACTGCCATGCAAATAAACAGAAAAGAAACCATTGCTTTAGATCTTGTGATGACGGAAGTATCTGAGTAAAAGCCAATCAAAACCAGTTCCCCAGTAATAGACACTGGTATCCCCATTATTACTCCTAAAAATCGTTCAATGGACAGGAATAATTCAGCTAATTTAGGACAGGCAAAAAACATATGAACTATGTCGGCTGCATATAAACCACATCTGTTACATTTGGAACCAGCAGATGTCCCCCATTTAGAGATCTTCTTTGGAGTATAATACAGATCATTAACAACCATATAATGCTGAGTACGCATCCTTCCAGACATCAAAACTTGATTGGCAAAACTTAAGGATTTGATAATATCAATTCCCCCGTGACCTAACTTAATTTCCCACTTATTTTGACAAATCTCTACATCATCTGACAGTACATTGATCAATTGAGAATAAAATTCACCAATTGCCGTTATTTTACACATCCTTTCAATAAGAGGGACTTTTCTAAATTGATATTCCGCATCCGGGGCAAGCGAATTCAGATAACTCCGAATTTGAAGGTATTTAAAAAAATCATGTTTAGGGAGATCATATTTTATTTGTAGCTCAGCAAATGATATCAACTGCCCATCCTCATACAAATCCCCTAAACACTGAATTCCTTTTGAGCGCCAACTATTTACCGTATGATCACGAAAAATCAATGGGAGTACCCCAATAGTTGATAATGGGGTATATGCATTTAGATTCAAGACCCCTAGATGTCGTTTAATTGATCTCCAAACACAATATGCTGCTTTAAGAATTTTAAATTTTGTTTTCTTAAAGTAGCTAGGTTCTAGTATTTTAACCAAGCTTCCATTAGCCTCTTCACCCAATCCAAACTCATAGATAGAAGGACTATGACATGGCAAAAGCTTGGCCCGATCCCCCACTACCAGAGGACTAATAAATTGGAGGGCCGCTGCCCAATAATAAAACATAAAATAAGGCATGCCCCAACCTCCACGGTTCTTTGGTAATACCATCTTTTTATAAGCCCTTCTCTGGCGCCGATAACCCCACAAAAATCTAGAGCTGATCCTCTCTAATCTCTTAAAACACGAGGCCGGAAATTCGAGTGGGATGGTTCTAAACATATAAAGAAACTTCGGCAAAACTAGCATTTTTAAAACATTAACTCTTCCATAAAGAGATAGATGTAAGTGATCCATCCTCTCCAGCATAGAACTTACTTTAATAAGCACAGGATCCATATTTAGTTCTGGAATCTTACTGATTGGTAAGGAGATTTTAATCCCTAAATACGTAACTTCAGAGACAGTTGTTATGTTATCAGGAGGTTCCTCACCAATAAATAAAATCTGGGTTTTAGAGGTATTTAGTTTGTACCCCGAAAAGGACCCAAACTTAGATGCCAATCCCTCAATTACCGGTATTGCAGTGACAATATCTCTAGTAGCAACAACAATATCATCGGCATATGCCAAAGCTCTATAATCGATATGCCGTAATTGGATCGGTTTAATATCAATAGCTTGATTTAGCTTTATCAAAAAGAAATCAATATATAAAGCAAATAATAAAGGTGAACACGGGCATCCTTGCCGTGTGCCACGGCTAATTAAAAACAAGCCTGATTCTTGGCCAGCTATTCGAATAGAGGCGGCTGGAAGAAAATATAATGATTTCAATGCCTGCCGAATCACCGGACCAAAGCCCTTCAACCTCAAGACCTCCCACATATAAGGCCAGGAAACCCTGTCGAATGCCTTCTCGGCATCCAACAGGGTTAACCCCATTGTAGATTTGGTTGCTAATGCCCAATCCACAAATGAAATGAGACGCCGAACATGGTCTGCCGTGTCACGCCCGGAATAAATCCATGTTGAAATCGTGAGACCAACTTAGTGATGACACAAGATAAACGTGCTGCTAATATTTTGGCATATACTTTACTATCAGAATTAATTAGCGAAATAGGTCTGTAAGATGCCGGCAGTAAGGCAAGTTTGTCTTTTTTTTAAAAACCGTAATGATAGATTTCCGCCAGGATAATGGCGCGGTCCCCTGTTGTGCAGACAAGAAAATCGACAAAATCTCATCTTTCAACACGTGCCGAAAAGTTCTGTAAAACTCAAGAGGTATACCATCCGGCCCCCCCGCCTTACCAGTTGCCAAAGAAGTAATTGCTACCTCAACTTCCCCCCAGGTAATATCAAGATCTAAGTCTTCCATTTGCTCAGGTGTCAGCTTAGAGATTTCAATGTCTCCACAAAACTCCTCTACTTTATCCTCAACTCCAAGAGTATCTTCATCCGTATACAGCTGACGATAAAATTTGCTAAATACCTCTAACACTTCGGCTGGTTTATCCCTTATTACCCCTTGCTCGTCCAAGATGTTTTTAATCCGTTTAGCAACCTCTTTTTGATATAATCTTTTGGTCAGTATACGACCAGAATTTTCACCCACCTCGTATATCTCAGAAGTGTATACTGCAATTTGCGCTGCCAACTTTGTGGAAAAATTCTGATATAGCCTCATTTTTTGAATAGCCAAATTATTTGAAATCTGCTCAGAGTCCTGACCATTACTAATGGCCACCATAAAATCGTTTTCTAACAACCGTAATTTGTTCATTTCATCCAGAAATTCTGCCCGCAATTTACGTTGTTTATTAACAGAGTAACTTAAAGTCTCACCCGGACACCAGATTTAAAAGCATCCCACACCATGTGAGCAGAGGCTGACCCACGATTATTTTTAAAAAATTCAGCTATCCATTTACTCATTTGTTCACAATAAGCAGGGTCAACCAGTAGTTTCCGTTCAAAAGTCCAGGGCCTTATAGAAGATCGATAGCAGATATCTATTTCTAAACAGATAGGATTATGATCTGAGATTATTTTAGGTTGAATGTCAATCCTAGCCTTACTGGCAAGCTCTGCAGTTACAAAAAAGTAGTCTAACCGCACATGCTTATGATGGGGTACTGAATAAAAGGTATACCCTGGGGATCCCTTTCCTTTTAGCCACCACATGTCTACCAGCCCAAATTCTTTGACAAGGCCCCTGGTAGCTTGAAAGACTTTATTTTTCTTCCCGTCATAAAGATATTTACTTAATATGTCAACATTCCCTGGTAAATGGAGATTGAAATCCCCACATAGGATCACAGAAGATGGCCAATCAGCTAACTCAATACTGAGCTCATTCAACATTACCGGGTCATCTAAATTCGAGCCGTAAATTGAACAAATGGTCATAGAAAGACCCTCTAATAGTAACTCACTGATCACCCATCTACCGAGAAGATCTTCTTTGACACGCTTACACATCCCCCATCCGAATCTCTTCAAAATTGCCACCTCTCTCGTTGTTGACCCTTGACGTGTACAGCCCACAAGATCCATACCCAAATCCTTTAACCACCTTCTATTATTCCATGTGATGCGAGTCTCCTGTACACAAAGTAAATCCACCCTCATTGATTTGAGAATCTGGGCCATTATCCCCCTTTTTTTCTTATTATTCAGGCCACAAATATTCCACGTACAGATAGAAAATTTACCCATCTTCAAACAGAGAGGTTAACTTAACTAATTCGCTTTGCCATTCTCTTCCTGCCAAACTTCCTAATAATATTAATACAGATACTATATTTATGGTGCCTTTATTCACCCAGACCTTGCTGCGACTCAAATAAAAGAAAAAAAACCAATCTATGCTATTCCTTGCCCCACCACCCCAACCACCCTTAATGGGCTTGTCACCCAGAAAGCCCACCCAACCCACCCATACACCCACCCAAATGAGGCGAAGGGACTGAATAGTCCCTATAGCGATGGAGAGAAAGAATTAGGTGCCCTCCACTAACCCCCCACACCCCTCAGCAAATGACAGAAACAAATAAGAAAAAGTAGACAATCTGAAAATGCCTCCATTATCTATATTAGAGCCTACCCCCTAAATTGTACCCAGAAAATCCTTTGCGGCAATCTCTGAGTTAAAAAAAAGCGTTTTGTCCTTGTAGATAATCTTAAGCCTTGAGGGATTTAGTAAATAGGACTGTACTCCCTTTGCCAGGAACAGTGGAATCAGTTGACGCAAAAGCCAGCGCTGCTGGACTGTAACTTGGCAAAAATCTGGGCGTACAAAAAATTCACACCCTTTCCCTCTTCTCTTACGGTCTGGCCTAGCTAAGTCATACAAAGACTCTCGAAGCAAAAAATTATTTAGGCAGATCAATATGGCTCTAGGTTTACTCTCAACCCCTCTGGTACCACCCCGCACATGAAAAGGAAATCTATGGACACGCTGCAACTCAAGTTCCCACTTCCATTGACGCAGTTCAGGAAAGGCTTCAGAAAACATGTCAATTACAAATTGACGAATGTCTTTTCCTTCCGTCCCTTCTGGAACACCTAAAATTCGCAGATTGTTCCTTCTTGATCTATTTTCCGAGTCAGTTAACTTCCAGTTTATATCGTCCCGAATGGAATGTAGGGAGGATACATCTTTTTCTGCTGCACAATATCATCCTCAATTAGGGAGATCCTACCCTCCGCTTCCCCAATCCTAGCCGACATCTCCGTACAGGTCTTCACAACACAACGAACCGTGTTCTGAAGCTTACGGACTGCGCCTTGCATCCGCAGGCCTTCTGCTTTTGTCTCCTCACGGTGTGACATTATTGCTTGATAGATGGTGGATAATGTGACCCCATTCTCTAATGATTCACCGGGGCTAATAGATCCTCCTTGTACTTCAGCAGAGCACCCCCTACTAACAGTCGCCTCCCCTAAATGTAATAAAGAGATATGATTCAGCGTAGGGGACCCATCGTTGCCTTGTCGACCTCTAGTCAATGAATTAGGTAAAGTCTCTGTATCTTTTCCCTTTCGGACAGTATTTCCAACCCCAGAAGTCAACAAAGTATTTTCCTCTTCATCCGGCGGGGCGGAACTAGCCAAACTTCTGTCATCAGCCCAGTCGCCTTCAATACTCTCAAGATCCGAGTTATTCGATGCATCAGACATAGAAAAGAACTTTCCGCCAGAGTCCCCGGAGTCCGCCTCCATTATCACGTCTCTGCAAGGTATTCCACCACTAAACACAGACTCCAGATGAGTTTCATCTTGATTCATGTTATTGTTAAACAGAGTTGAAGGTAAGACACTCTGAGAGTCAATTAAGCCACTTGATATCTGCGGAGGAGAGGGAGCCATCTGTAACGGGTCAACCACATTCAGATTACAGACCTCATTTTCTCCCACGTCTTGCCTCATTAACTGTTCTTTAGCAGAAGTATTCATTAAAGATTCGTCAATGACACTAACTTTATCAGGCAATATATCAGGTTGTAAGGTAGCAGTTGTACTTCTTGTTTTCTCAACAACGGGGGTCTTACCTTTGCCTGGCGTTTTTTTTTGAATATCGCAGGAATCTTTACCTTAGCCCCAGCCAAGCCTTCAGTCTGAATAACCTCAGGGGAGAAAATCGGATTCTCCGTCACAACACCCGGGATTCTAAGAGCATCGATGTCTTTAGCAGCATTTTCCGCAAAAGAGTCTCCGTCTTGGACAGGGGCTAACACTGTGGCAGCCGCTGCTGCTGCCCGGGTCTTTGCACCCTTCACGCCGCTGCTGGCACTCTTGGGACCCATCCTGATCCTGATCCAGCCCGGATCTTCCTGTAAGTCCTGAATCCGCCCGAGAACAGCCGCGACTCTTTCCTCTGAAAGCCGGACGCCAGCCGCCGCTCCGCTCCTCCGAACACCGCAGTAAGCGACAAACTCCAAAACGCGTCGGCGATCTTGTTGATACAAATGTATCAATGTTAGTAGCATTCCCAGGTGCATTAGATAGCTTCACATTCAGTAGCTCCGATAACTGCTAGGATAGTAGGGAGGCTAGTAGTGGAGAGCACTCATAGCCTGTCTCACTCGGACACAGACGTGTCCGCCATCTTGCCTCGAAAATTCAATCACGTATGTGCCTTTGGCAAACGAGTGGTACGCCCGCTGTGCATGGGCGCACAGCGGCCGCCATTGAGAAGTGCTGGGTGGGGGAGTGGGGGGGCCGGGCAGCAGTGAGGTGGTAAACACTGGAAAGAACCCTGGATGGGGCGTGGACGCGGGGATGTGTGTGTGAGCGGGTGTTGTAAATATTTGAATAAGGGAAGTCTTACATCAAAGCTGGGTCCCGTGTCTTTGTTGCTCCTGCACTCCTGCGTCTGCTTCCAGGAACAGGAAGTAGGCAGCCAGGCTCCCTCCCCTGAGCCAATCACAACGCTGCGATGTGGTGGTGGGATTGGTAATTGGCAACAGGACAAGGCATGCAGCCAGGGGCTGGAGGGGTGGGCATGTTCTCCATGCAGGCTGTAATGCAGCCTGTACTACGAACAAGGAAGTGCACATGACTGCTTTGCGCAGCCTGAGTGGGCCGACCAAACAGTCATTGAGCACTTGAGTGGGCATGCCAATCCGCCCATGGCTTGCCCCGTGCTTGGAGCAGTCCTACCCACCCTCCCACCCGCAAAGGAAACAGCACGGTTACATCAATAAGTTATCATCATGTGAGGATTGTTCCGCTTCTGCACTGCTTGAAAGAAGAGGGGCGACGCTCTTCCGCCATAGCGGATGAGCCGCCACTGGGGGTGCATCATCTATGTGTGCTAGGCCTGGGCAACTCGAACCCCAGGCGTCCTGTGCTACGCGTCCCACCTTCTCCTTACCTGGACATTGACACCGTGGCGCAATCCGCTGCACTCTCTCCAAATATGTGACTCAGCCAGGTGGGATTTCACAAGCCTGGGTACAGCAGTCGCCGCCAAGTCCGCTGGTGAACCTCCCGATGCAGTTGATGCAGCAGGGCCCCCTTAGGCGTGAAGTTGCAGCGCTCCCGCCACACAAGTTCGGCGCAGCTCTGGGGCCTCACCCTCCACAGTGTCCGGCCAGCCCAACACGGGCGATCGTCGCACCTCAATGTCTACTGCCACGGCTCATCGACTCCACAGCTCCTCCGCATCCCACTCCAGGCTCCAGACACAGGTCCAGCAAGGCATCCAGGCTCCAGACGCAGGTCCAGCAAGGCATCCAGGCTCCAGACACAGGTCCAGCAAGGCATCCCGGCTCCAGCCGCAGGTCCAGCGAGGCATCCAGGTTCCAGAGGCAAGTCCAGCGAGGCATCCAGGCTCCAGAGGCAGGTCCAGCAAGGCATCCAGGCTCCAGAGGCAGGTCCAGCGAGGCATCCAGGCTCCAGACACAGGTCCAGCGAGGCATCCAGGCTCCAGACACAGGTCCAGCGAGGCATCCAGGCTCCAGACGCAGGTCCAGCGAGGCATCCAGGCTCCAGACGCAGGTCCAGCGAGGCATCCTGGCTCTCATCCTGGTCATCCTGGATGTTGGGTGGCTTGCAGGGGTTGCTGATGTGTGCTGCACTTGGCCCAGGCTGCTACAGTCTGCATTTGTTTGGTTTTTATGCCTATTTTCTCTTGGATGTTGATTGATAGGCATTTTTTGCATTAGAGGCAAAAAAAACTCATGTTGGGCTGACTAACGTGAGTTTTTTTTGCCACTAATTGGCCTATCGGTAGTTTTCGCCCACTAACGCCAGATTTCCTATTGCCTTCGCAGCCGTTCCCTGATACTATCGCCATGTAGCGACAGCTTGGTAATACGCCGCTAACATGGCGATAGTTTTCTGGGTTAGGCGGCGATAAAAAAACTGCAGCTAATTGGCCTTTGCGATAGGTATCGCTGGTCCTTGTGAATATGCCCCAAAATCTTCTAAACTGTGCTTATTGCATTGGGCGCTTGTTGGACTTGGCCCTTTTTGCAGGGTCATCCCTGAACTTTTTGCCTTCCCCCTAGCCTATTTTCTGACCTGTTGTTGGTGGTTTTATGACTCTGGGCACTTTTTCACTGCTGATGAGTGCTAAAGTGCATATGCTCTCTATTGTAAATTGTTGTAATGGATTAGTGACTCCATGATTGGCTTATTTGATTTACTTGTCAGACCCTAGTACAGTGCACCATGTGTGCCCAGGGCCTGTAAATCAAATGCTGCTGGTGGGCTTGCTGCACTGATTATGCCACCCACAGAAGCAGCTTGTAAAATATGGCTCAGGCCTGCCATTGCAGAGCCTGTGTGCAGTCTGGGACTGCCATGTCGACTTGGCAAGTGCACCCACTTGCCAGTCCCTAAACCTTCCCTTTTCTACATATTAGTCACCCCTAAGGTAGGCCCAAAGGCAGGGTGCATTGTATGTAAAAGGTAGGACATGCCCTGATGTGTGTGGCATGTCCTGATAGTGAATTACAGCCAATTTCGTTTTACACTATTGCAAGGCTATCTGTTCCCATGGGCCAGAATGGGCAGTTTGATTATAACATCTTATAATCCTAACTGACCCTAGGAACAAGATAGGAAAATAAAGTTTAGTATGTCTGAACTCAGAATGTTAAAGTACATCTTTTAGTGTGGGTGATGTTTACATTCTGTGTTTGAAAATACCACTTTTAAAAAGTAGGTATTTTCTTGCCTAACCATCCAGCATGCCTCTGCTAGGTTTGTGTATTCCATGTCTGGTTTGTGAGTGACAGGGGGCTGGAGAGGGCCTTGGCTCCAGCAGTCTGATGAGTCAGGGCTGGGCTGAATAGCGCCCACATAGAATAGAGAGTAGGGGGGAGGAGATTTCCTTTCAGTTGCCAGAGCCTACATAGAATAGAGAGTAAGGGGAGTAGATTTCCTTTCACTTGCCTGAGCCTTCATAGAATAGAGAGTAGGGGGAGGAGTTTTCCTTTCAGCTACCTGGGCCAGGTCTGCTTTCAACAATGCTGTCTCCACCTCCTGCCAGGAAGCTGCACCAGGTAGGACAGAACTGGTTTTGGCTGGGCACAGACACTCTCTGCCTTCAGAGAACAAAGGATTTTGCAGTATAAATATTGGGGCCCAGACCCCAGAACTTTAGATCACTTCTGGGAATCAAGACGAACCCTTTGCCAGGGAGAGAAACCAAGGAAGCTGAAGGAGGAGACTGCCCCTGTGCTGTTTGCTGTTTGGGGGTTGGCCTGCAGTGGTTTACTCTTTGCCAAGGAAAGGAGAAAAGGAACTTTGGGTGTACTTTTTCTATCTTGAGGAAGATCTCCAAGGGCTTGAAGTTGAGCTTGCCTCCTGTTCTGAAGTCTCAGGGACACAAAGACTTCACCACCAGCTCCCCTGAATTTCCTTGCTGGGAATTCTACCTGCAGTGAGGTGCCTGCTGTTGTTCTGGGCCCTCTGGAGACTGCGTGACGCTGGGAGCTGGAAGCGCGACGCAACGAGGAAGAAGCGTGTCGCCGCCCAGCAGTTGCCGTCGCATCACCAAAGAAGCGTGTCGCCGCCGCTGCTGCTCGCCGTCGCATTGCCGAGGAAGCGTGTCGTATCACCAGAGAAGCGTGCCGCCGGCGCAGAGGTTGCCGTCGCTTCACCGGAGAAGCGTGTCGCAGGGCCTGTCGCGGCTCCAAAGTTCATCGATTTCGCCGCACGGCCCTCGGGCATGCATGCATCGCATCCACGCTGTCGCATCGCATCAAAGACGCCATTTTGTCGCATCGCACCGAATCGTCGCATCGCGGCGCCATTTTGTCGCATCGCACCGGATCACAGTAAGAAACAGATGCTTCGCCTTCTCTCCGGTAAGGAACAGACACATCTCCTCCCCTGCGCTGCAGTAAGGAACAGGTGCGCCGCCTCCCCCGAAGCAAGGAACTGACGCATCGCCTTCCCTGCGACCCTTTTGTTTCTATTGCGTGACGCATCCAAGGTACTTTGAGAGTAAAGTGTCGCATTTACCATCTACATTGACTTAAGCTATTTCTACCATCTGAAAGTCATATCTTTATTACTGTATTGTGGATTTTTGTCGTTTGGTCTTGTGTTAAGTCTAGATAAAGATTACTTATTTTTCTAAACTGGTGTGGTGTCCATTTGTAGTGTTTTCACTGTATTACTGTATGTGTTCACAAATGCTTTACACACTGCCTCTGAGATAAGCCTGCCTGCTCGTGCCAAGCTACCAAGGGGGCGAGCAGGGGTTATTCTAGGAGTGTATCCCCCTTACCCTGACTAGAAGCAAGGGCCCCTATTTGGACAAAGGTACCTACCTCTGCCAACTAGAGACCCCCATTTCTAACAGCGCTTAATCAAGCCATCAATCAGAGACAGAGAGCAGGTGCTGTTCTGGTGCCCAGCGCTACGATGTCCATGGTCTACCAGTACACGCTGAAAAAAATAAACACTGAAACTCAGCTGCATGATTTAGATAACCCCTTTAGTTGCTTTAGTGATGTAGACTCCCAACTCGAACAAGGTTCTTTGTGTGAATTGGTGATGTGACCAGGGTACATGAAATTGAACGGACCCTCTACAAATATGCTCCACGGGGGAGGCAGGACCTCACTGTGGTTTGTTTCTCTGGTTTTCACATGTTCTACCATGCACAAAACACAGAAAAGAGTTAATTTTCAGTTGTATAAACGTAATAGATAATTTTAAGAGACTGCAGTTGAACAAGATATGTCTGTTACCCTCAAACCATGGTGTCCACTTTTTCACACTAGAAGTGCACCACAGACTGTACAGACAAAACGTTGCAACAAAAGGCCCGACAGTGGAATTTCACAAATCCGGGGGCTTATTTACAAGCCCCTTGCACCACCCGTATATCACTTTTCCCATGTTAAAAATGACGCAAAAGTGGCGCAAGGGGCTTGTACATAAGCCCCCAGTCTTTTTCAACTCCTGTTCGCCCGTCAGTCAGCAGCGAGAGGCCTGTAAATAATTTCACAAAATTAACCTCAGCCTCTCGCGTTAGTGTATTATAATTCTGAGACACACATTTTAATGCTGGACTGCAGAGGATATACAAATGAAGAAAGGAAACTTTAGATGACGAAGAAACAAAATGGTGTGAACAGCAAGACTGAATACGAAATAATGAAAGAACAGTGAAATAAAAACAAGCACAGCGTAAGTGCTGTGAAGGCAAAACGTAAAATTAAAGTTCCACAAACACAAACCGGATTTTGTTGTGAGCCACCAGATTAACAACAACCATAAAACAAACATTCCTCCTCCAGCACTTCTACTAAAGAGAATTACGTTTATTGTGTTTGTGCACATTGTGCACAAGCAAAATGCTGGCACTCACACAGAGGGACGCAATTGCTGGAGTAGCCTCGCCCACTGCTCTATGCTGTATGCTGTGGTGGGTGGAAACAACGTTTGAATGACACGTATATTACATAAACTTTAAATAACAAAAAGAAACAATAGCCTTGTGAGACAGCTAAAGCTGTCTCAAAGGCCAGACCTAAAAAGATCTATTTTGCTTGAAGAAAACTGCTAACAGTTCCAACATTTGCCACCTCCAAGCTAGTATTGGTGAGATTTCCAGCATTATGGACAAACTAGCACCGATCATCTTCAAAGTGAAAATTCACAGGAAATCCTCAAATTAGAAAACTGGTGGCGTAAACAAAATAAAAAACGCCTTAAGAAAATCTGAAATATGTTCGAGAAAGTGACCTTTATCCAACTAAATCCTTTTATTCAAAGTTGACAGAAAATCATACGAGCAAACTGTATACTGGTCCAACTCCTACCTCCTAAAACATGAAACCTGAGATCATTTTATTTTTGCTTTTTGATAATCATGAAAAAAGGAAATTGAATGAAGAGAAAGCAAAAAGTAATAACATGACATCAATCAGGGACATGGAGCAGTTATAATGCCATCAACACAATAAGGCTGCGAGCAAATATATGGCACGACCTAAAACTACAAAACTGACATTCCCTCTAGACCTAAATTTCTTTCATTTGCGGCTTCTTAAAGCTCAAACATGGGGCATAAAGAACATTGGGGCATATTAGCAAGACCCACGTTAAAATTATCGCCGTTTTAGCGGCAGGAAACTGCCGCTAAAGCGGCGATAATGGGCTTGCTAATATGCGTTATGGAATTCCAATAGAAGCCCAGGTCAGATGTCCTGCACATCTAACCTGGGCTTCTATTGGAATTCTATAACGCATATTAGCAAGCCCATTATCGCCGTTTTAGCGGCAGTTTCCTGCCGCTAAAACGGCGATAATTTTAACGTGGGTCTTGCTAATATGCCCCACTATTCTCCACACAGAATGATTACTTATTCTTACATATTTTCTTTTTTTCTTTTTTCTTTTTTTAGTATTTCACATTATAAAAAATATGTATATTTTTGTCAATTATTTTCACAATGTTTTACAAAAATATGACTGTCATCATCATTCAAATAGTGCTGTACATATAATACAATTAATCTCAGCACCTGCGAAGTCACAGCTGATTGAATAGTATCAATATAATTCAACACACCCCCACACACACTCACACCTCTCTCAACTCTGCAAGCATACCCCGTACACACAGTACATTCACACTCTACACCCCAGAACGACGCTGCATGCACAGATGGAAAGATCCGGGTGATAAAATCAACCCTCGATTGCTGTGCTGGTAGCTGGGGTGTCACACTCTCTCTCTGGTCGACGTATGTTTCAATGGAATGATGGTTTGAAAACCATCTTCTTCAGGACCTGTTATTTTATAAATTATAACGGGGGAAGGAGGGGGAACAGATCTGTAATAGTAACGGAGAAAGTAATTCATCTTAACTTATTTTGCAAAAGCCCCTGGAGATATCTTACATTTCTCCAATAAATGTCTACTTAACAAGTGAATGTGCCACTCCAAAACATTTGTCATAAAAAATTGACCCCCATTGTGTGAGGTTAGTGGTATTCATGCTCAAACTGTAATAGAAAGTAAAATAAAGTAAAACAAGTTGGACAGCTTAGAAAGAATAAAAGAGAACAGTCATAGGTTCTCTATTGCTAACAATACACACTTGTATGCCTATGTTAGCAAATGTCCCTTGAAAATATGAGGCAGACAACAGTATGTTCAGTGTGGCCAAAGCAGTATGCAGAAACGAAGAACCCAAGATACTTTCATACGTCATCATTATGTGGTCATAGACCTGTGCAGAATAGACATGTGTCAGAGTTATTCCGAACAATATAAGAAAAAAGGTTATCAGAAGGAAAAGCGAAAACGACAAAAAAAGACAAAAAAGTTTGTTTTCTATTGTGCATCTATTGTGGGGTCTTCATTTCTTTAGTCTAAAGCATGCTTATGGCAATCTATGATGGAAGTTATAACAATTACCTGCTACTACTGTATATATCGTATTTTATGAAGACACTAATATGCTCAATGGGCAGTTGATTGTATTGATGCCTGTGCAGGACCTGGCTTCACAAGGTGGAATCTTTCAAATATCTACAAATAATATACAGCAACAAAACAATACTGTCTATTATATCATAAAAATGGTGCTCGTGTATCTGATACCTTGTTAGTATCGGCTCTATAGATTGATTCACATTGTGTTACCTTATATCTTGGTCTTCTGCGATTTAGTAGAGGTCCTAGTGGAAATTGACACCACTATTGGTTTAATTATACTTGATATTCTCTGCGAAATGCTGTGGAAGTCCTCTCTCGAGTAACCTAAACATGTAGGGAAAACAGTGCACTGATTAGGGTGCCAAGTCTACATTATCTCCCCGTTGATTGGCTCTAAGGAGATACGCTACAATGTAGCGTGCGGCGTGAGGAGCTGTTGCAGAGTCGCGAACCTCTTTATATATTTATCCTTGTCAGGCGTGCTTGGCCCTCTCGCTGACAGTGCAGCGTCCGTATTACTCCTCTGGCTTTCGGAGTATTACATTAAGAATTTCTTCGCAGTGTGTATTTCGTCTCTAGTAAGAACCACGGCACGAGCTGAGAGAAATAATATGGTGTTCGAATAGCCCTTAATGCATTAAGTGGGGCAATATTTAGTTATACATCTTCTAATATCCTACTACTAAGGCGTGGGTGTTTTAGAAAAGAGGCTCCCTAATAATGCCAAGAATTTATACTCCCGTGCGTATCGTACACATATATGCATGTCAGTGTTGTACATCTATAAACCCGCATCCTTGATACCAAACTACTGGGGCTGCCGGCTGATCGAGCGATCGTGGCCATGCCTGAATCTGGGGGCAATTTTTACTGGTCTAGTACTTCCTGCTATTCATTTTAGCGACAAATGTTATCCCCGGCACTCCTGTGGTACTATCGGCGCTACGAGCATTAACAGTTCCAGATTTCGCCCAATTCCTTACCTCTCGTTTTGCTAAAATCCATAGACAGTTATAACACAGCAATAGAAATAGTTGTGGTAATGCAGGAGTAGAGATCCAACCAAGAGGATAATAGTTCATTTCAGAGTCCAGTTACAATATTAGGAAATGTGCTCGGCAGAAGAGAATACATTAGGGAGTCCTACTGAACAGACTTTAAAAGATAAAAGCACAGGGGGGCCAGGTGTCCCTTGGGTGTGATGTCTGTGGTATGGTAAAGATTAAGGGGCATATCTACGAGGACGGCGATAAGTCAACGCAAAGCGCCCTTAGCGCTTTTCTACTTATCGCCGTCTATCGCTTGATTATATCGCCCTGGTAGCGCGTTATCTACAACGCTTTTCCCCAGGGCGATATAATTACCAACGATAGCGGGGGAAATCGCTGTTTTGCAGGGAACATCGCTGGTTTTCCAGCGATGTTCCCTGCAAAACGGCGATAACCTTGCTGATACGACCCTGTGGTCGTATCAGCACAATCCACCCCCATAATAGGTATGCTTAAGTCTGCATTTTAGCAGACGTTAGTTTCGGCGAAAACAGCGGTTTTCGCCCAAAACTAACGTCTGCTAAAATGCGTTAGTAGCCTTGTAAATATCGCGATGTGCACATCAGCGATATTTACAAGGTTGTACTGCCCAGTGACGCCACTTTGCATCTCATTAGAGATGCAAAGGGGGACGTCGGTAAAGGGTGCTAACATGCGCCAATGCATGTTAGCACCCTCTTGTTAATAGGGCGATGATTTTATCTCTGCTTTTTTGGCTTTAGAAGCCAAAAAAGCGGAGATAAAGCCCTTGTAGATATGCCCCTAAGTCTTTTATCCAGTGTGTTACACATGATAAGGGTTCACGCCATCAATGTAGCACCTACTACCTCCTAGCCATGTGCAGTGCTAGGTAATGCAAATTTCCGAATTCCTTTGGGAATGTTAAAAGGGCCAATTGCAGAAGGGGAACAGACTCAGGGAAAACATTTTAGATGGTGTGTTCAATATTGCTATCCAGTGGGCAAGAACTGGGGGCTGGTCCATGTTAAATGAAAATAATTAGCTATTTGATAATTGCATCTATGGCATTTCGGGTCAGGTTGCAAGCCCATACTATGTAAGCTTACAGGTGTATAATGTGCTCTCTGTAAAGATTTGAAATGAAGGAGCCTATGTCTATTAGTTAGTGAGAACTGTTTAGTCTGTTGTTGGGATCGACACTTTTTGGTTAGCTGAAGGGATGCCCCTAGCCAGGCTGAACATACCGCTCCCGTCAAGGGCAGGTGATTCCACTCACTGTATAACCTGTGCTCACCCGTGAGTAGCTTGGCATTGAGCAGTCAGGCTTAATTCAGAGGCATTATGTAAAGCAAAGGCACAGAAGTCACTTGTGATAAATACACCGAGCGTCACAAAGAGACTTCACACAGGATGTATTTAAAAACGTTTGTATTGAACATACATATTCAATCATTATAACATGAATATCAGGTACTTTTGGACATAAATCTCATTTGGAAATGTTACTAGCAGTACTAGGTCTACGCGCATTATTATGATATCAACAGTATGCACATTAGGGCCAATTCCTAATCTACCCCCCCCACACACACAGGGAGAGCACCCGTATGTGGTGTGACACGCTGTCCACCCCAGACCCACCATAGCAATCTTGACAATACAGTCCCACACAGTTATAGGGTACACCCCGGGTCACAATGGTATACAAAATATGGGCATATATGCAATTACAACACTTTGTAGCAGCACTGTGGAGCCATGCGGGACAACCCAATGCCAAATGTATTGTGCTTTAGGCATGAAATCAATGTACAAAGCAGCACCGCTGTAGAAATAAAAACCTTCTTAGGGGTTCACTGATACATCTGGTCCTTAAGACCAACAAAGAAGAGATTGGCACAGAAGCTGTAATATCAAAAAAACATGTTTTATTAACCTCAGATGAGGGAGATTGCATCTTACGGTACCCGCAGGCCACTGTAGGAGGCATTCTAATGAGTGCAGAGAACAGGGTCCTTATATATGCATTTGTTATATAGTCAGCATAAAATCAAGGGGAGGTCCTAGCACATACAAGCATGCTTATTGACTAATATGGGTATACAACATTTGCTTGCTCCACAAAGTGGGAGGGAGACTAAACTGCTTACATGAGTAAGAATAGCCTGACAGTTCTATACTAGGAGCAGGTGCATTCTACCAGCTAGGCCTCTCTGAGCATGTGCAAGACTCTGGAAGAGGGAGAAAGCACATGGCGAGCACATGGCTAACTAAAATGGCTGCCAAGTACAAAATGGCTTTCAGCTCATGCTAACAGCGATTCCTGCAATCTTTAACAGATGATCCTTTTAGCATGAGCTAAAGACATTCCCATGATCTAGTAGAGACATAGAAAATATTTTGCACATTTTCTTCTCATAAATTCATCAATATCCTATGCTAGGTGGGCATTTACATTCTAAACATTTCATTAAGCAGGTATATACAAGGTATAAGCAGGAGTACAAAGTGAACAGCGCATTGGGTCATACAGGTAGCAAGAGAGAATAATGACTATTATCTCAAACAGAAATCTCAATATTTTCCAATCCTAAGCAGAAAGCAAATACCAAAACCATCTAGTCTAATTCTAAGTTTCAGGGCTCTGATGTATTTCAGTGACTATTAATGTCAATTTCAAAATAGCCAACAGCACATACCTAATAAAAACATTTTCAATAGACTTTCTCAGTATTTTTTATGAGGGCTAAATTATCAATTAATATACTTAAGGAAAGAGTAAAATAACATGCTCAGATGAACTTTTCTCGTGCAGAATAAACATTACTCTTAAAAAATATTAAAGCAATCAGACATATTATTACAAAAACAATTGTGGCTCCGGGGGACCAGGAGGACCACACAGGGCCATAGGAATTAGGACAAGGAGCCGCAAAGGGCTGCTCCTCCAAAAAAATGGGACGACCAAAGGGGTACATTACTAACAAAAAAAAGAGTCCTTGGGAATTTCTAGAACCACC
Source organism: Calotriton arnoldi (assembly GCA_963921515.1). Taxonomy (NCBI): domain Eukaryota; kingdom Metazoa; phylum Chordata; class Amphibia; order Caudata; family Salamandridae; genus Calotriton; species Calotriton arnoldi. The sequence goes on along the minus strand of CAWUFW010021399.1, from coordinate 39,066 downwards.
AGCCAGAGGGGAGTCTTCTCCCTGTGTCCGTTTGAGCCTCACAGGCAGGCTCTTGTTGTTCCCACGGTGGAGCTGCACAACTCGCAACTCAAGAATCACGGAGAAGGAAAAGTCTTTCTTTCAGGATAGGGCAATCACCCCCCAGGGCAAATACCCTCAATGATCCTGTCCAGTGTCTCAGGCAGTGCACCAGTTTTCTTCACTTTAATCTAACAGGCACCAAGGGCACAGCACCTGTACCCTAAACTCAAGTCCTTCCCTAACTCCTGTATTGCACCTCTGGCGCACTGCTCTTTTGTTAGGGCCACAAATTGTACCCAGTGTGCTCGGGCATCTCTTGATCAACAAACAAAGGCGTAGACTTGCATTCACTTGGGACCAGGACTCAAAGGCCTGAAGCAACCCTTGTTTCAAAGGGGGTCACCTCAAGCAAAAGCCTCCTTGCCGTCCTTGTCGTTCTGTGACTCTCTCAGCTGGGCATCAAAAACTGGATCCACACAAAGATTTCTCCATCCTGATTTGTAACCCCGTCTTTCGCCCAAGACAGTGGCAGGGGTACACACTTCACGTCCCAGTGCTTCCGCCTTCACTGAGGTCCTAGTTGCCAGCAACGCCTATGCTGGTTCCTTTCACTTTGACTGTAGGCTGGACTGGTGCTGACTCCCAGGCTGGATCTGATGTCCGGGCCCCTCTGGCAATGGTTGTAAGGCAGCAAATATCTATTGGTGGACAGAACAAGAGGTCTTTAGACAAGGCACAGAAATAATCTAACAACAGAGAGGATAGTCTCAGAATACTCTCTTAGTCCTGGGGCGCCCCATACATTAGCAAGGCACCCAAGAGCCACTTCATCTATCTGAGAGTAGAAAACCCTGGACCTATTGGCAAGTATAAAAGGAACGTTTTGGTGAACTGACAAGAGTAATACATCACCCAATCCCAAACAGCCAAGGAAGTCTGTGTTCATTTACTAAATTCTGAGGAAAAGAGAAAAACAATACAGACATACTCCAAATACTTACATTGGTGTATTCCTATATTACCAATCTGAAGAATCTTCAAGAAAAAGGAAATGTTCTACACTTTTACTCATAGATTTTACATTACTTGTACAGGACTGCAGACACTTGTAAAATAATTTCTCTTACATGTTATGCTTAGGACCATGCTCTCATGTTATAGGTGCAGCAGGAAAATCTAAAACTGCTAATTTAACAGGGATTCTTATTGCAAAAAGAACTAAACTTCAACATAGTGAGTACATTTTCTCCAGCAGAACATGTTATGACAAACAAACTCCTATAAAACAATATTTTCCTTCAAAATGTTTGCTAAGGATCACATGAGCGTCTTTCCTGCATTGTACTTTTCACGATCTGGACTATGCAACATCATTTTCAAAAGGAAAAAAACCCTATCTCCAGCTCTAATAAGGGCTGTCAGCTTATTGACAGAGACTAGCTAATAAAAAACTAGCAATGCCCTTGCAAAACTGTATAGAACATGAGAATAACATAAACAATAATAGTGTTGCCACCTGAGATTTTTGAACAGAAACCGCCACTATACAGTTCTCCTTAAAGATCAAATAAGGGAACATCAATCTGTTCTACTCATTCTTTCATACAGGATGGGCAGTAACATAGCATAGATTTTATCATTTTATTAATTCTAACAATTTTAAAACAGTATTACAGAATAGCCAATAACTATCACATGGCCATTTCCTAGACAGCTTAGACAGACTAAAAAAAAGTGAGAAAAAGAAGAGAGAAAACATAATTTTGCCTACCCTTAATTTGTAGAGGAGCTAGCCTCCTTCCCCCATTTTGACAGTAGGAAAACCTGAAACAGGTTTTACTTCTGTCAACACTTTCAACCCCTATTTGTAGCAACTGGGCACAAACAAACTTGTAGGAGATATCTTAGAAAGTGGCTATTCTCTGATTCAAGCACATCGAGTACTGTAGAAAGCGTCAGCAACAAATGTATCAATTCCTTGAGCAATTGTACTAGATTAACATGAGGGCGCATGAATGCAAACTAAAATCCATTTCCTCCTTATCGTAGCCCCTACACAGTATTCTTTAAACTAAAACCATTATTTTATATACCTGGCAGATCAATGCTCAACTGAGGGTTGTTTTCCTTCGTTTCATATGATTGCGCTAAATGTGTGTTTGCCAAAAATAGGAAGCAAAGCTTCTCTTCCTCTCTTTGCGCTATCATCTCGTCTTTCAAAAACTTTTCGAAGGTCGAAGTGTCCCAGCAAACATTACCCTTCACCCTGCTAAGTTGCTAAATGCAGAACTCCGACCTTTGACCCGTTCAGCAGCTGCTCATTTTGTTTGTGCAAGGCTTGCCATGCGGTTTTCGTAATGCAAAGCAACTCTGGAGAATCACAGCTAAAAGGCAGTCCTGTCCGATCCGTTTGCCAGTAATTTAAAGGTAGGATAATAACGTCTGCTGGTTTCTGTATACTTATTTTCATTTATGTACAGTATGTTGGGTGCAGTAGGTCAGCTGTTTGTTTTATACTTGCATATACTTTATGGAAGCCTGAGAGCACGTTAAAACTGCCTTGAGTGGTAGAACTGCTTGTAAAATTGTGAATTTAGCTCAATTTCGACTTTGGTGGTAGGGGCACTTAAAAATGAATATCCTACAATATTTTTGCATAATAGGAACCCCCAGAGTGTTCTCTAGATAGCCCAGGAATGGGAAATCAGAAATGTATAAGATATACCCTTATAAAAATGAGTTTTGTACGGCTGGGTAAAGTGACATTTCACATTTAAGTTCCCTTCTTATTGCGGTACAGCACTGCTTAAATCCAACTTTGATGCTAGGAATTCACAGTATGATGATTAGGCTTTATAAAGATGAAAAAACGAATTTAAAGCATTTATGTTTAACAATATATATTTTTTCATATAATTAATTTTATTTATTTTTTTAATCAAAACCAATTATTTTGATGATTCCACATTTGAAAAGCAAGCTTCATTCGTAGCCTATCATATTTAAACACATTCATTCATAACCCTAAGCACAGAAGCCTTTACTTGAAACAGGAAAAGTCTGCGCCACTTTTTAAAAGGACAGTTATCATTTAACATCAGAACCACAGATGTACTTATGTAAAAAAGGCATTAAGAAAGGAAATCCCTACTTTCAATTTTGTTCTCTGTTATCCAAAATAATGAAACTGGTTTTTTGAAACTTTTAAAATAATGCAGGCCCGTATACCAGTTTTACACTGACTTAAAATTTCGCTGACTCAGCATTCCTGTCTGTGGCCGTGATCAGGAATAGCCATATGCTATTTATGCAGCTGTTGTTTGTCAGCAGGCGTTGAATTTTCACGCCTTTCTCAGGAAAAACCCCTTTATTATTTGAAATACCCTGACAGAGTTAAATCCCCATTTGCTGTGTCAAACAGTTTCTTTTCAGTTAGTCAGTTTAAACACAGCTGTTGGAAAGCTTTTTCTCGGGTGCTGAAAGAAAAGCATGTCACAGTCTATTTAAAAACTGAGGCATTTCAATGCAGTCAAATCTATCTTTCTATAATGTGTATTTAGTTCAGCAACGACCAAATTCACTCATATGATGTGCATGCCTTTTAATGTCTAATACAATGTATTTAAGGAAAATGCTGTAACGTGTATTTTAGTCTATTGATTACAAAACACATAATTTCGTTTTTTTTCCCTCTGTATGAGGCCTATTTTAATTCTATTGAATACGAATTCTAATTTTATCTTTAGCATTGTGGCAATTTGCACACATGTATAGTATCTTACTCTGTCAATTTAATAGTAACATGCAGCTGTTTAGCATATGTTATATAATTCATTTCTGGATTTTTATTTAATATGTAAGTAACTAAATGACATTTTGCATAACAGAATGATGACAGCAAAAAAAAACATAAACAAACTCATTGAGCTCATTCAGTCAGTTACAGAAGGGGGGTCATACACGCAGAGTACACAACACAGCGCGCTTAAAGCTAGACATTCTTTCACAAAGAGTACTCGCACAAGTATTACCAATGTCAAACCACAAACCCCACATAGACATTTAAACACACATTTAACCCACAAATCAACACTTAGGACTGCTTACAAAGTGTACGCAAGACCAACCTATTTGTAAATACTAATTGTAAGTCATATTTACAAGAAGAGCTCTCAAAAGTAGCCCAAAAAACTGTTCCATGGTCAAGAAGCCAAAATACACCAAATTCGCCAGTTTTGGCTGGTAGAACACTCAAAAAGCGCTCTGCATATCACCACTTATGAATGTTACTAAGTGCGCAGATCCGGATCCGTTTTATGTACATATTTAGTTCCATGGGGTACTTAGTCACCAAGGAAGAAATATCTTTTTACTATACGTAAACCTATTTAGGTATCCCCTCTGAGGGGAGTCAACTAAGTACTTACTAAATCCATATCGGTACCTCCAAAACAGCAACACTTTCTGCGAAGTGTGCTAGAAGCAGGCATGCCAAAAATATTATAGCATATATAATATTATACTCCAAGTGACACTTAACACAATGTGTGCCGTTCAAGTTTTCAAAGTTAGAGAAAAATCTCCTCATTACCTGCCTATATGAATTGCAATGCATATATAACTTACAAAACAAATTCCAAAATTGGCCAATCATACAAACAAAGCCACAGTAAGTGTTACTAAAACTACCTTACCAATCAAAGGCATCAAACCAACAGCAAGTGCCGCAAAACGGCTCTTACCAATCAAATGGTGTCCAGGTTCCAACTGCCAAGTTCTGAGTGACCTAACGGTCATTTTAAAATACTCACGCCAAAGAAGTTCTCAGTCGGGAGCGGCAAACACTTGGAGGATCAGATCAGGAAGACCAGAAATATACTGGGCTGGAAGACAAACAATCTCCGTGCGCAGGGTACCTCCTCAGTAGATTCCTGTCCTGTACTCCTCAGTAGATTCCTGCCTCCCTTCAAGACCACTCCCTTGGATAGCCGCTGCACCGATGAGGTCCACTTTCGGGCGCCATTTGTAGAAATAAAAACCTTCTTAGGGGTTCACTGATACATCTGGTCCTTAAGACCAACAAAGAAGAGATTGGCACAGAAGCTGTAATATCAAAAAAACATGTTTTATTAACCTCAGATGAGGGAGATTGCATCTTACGGTACCCGCAGGCCACTGTAGGAGGCATTCTAATGAGTGCAGAGAACAGGGTCCTTATATATGCATTTGTTATATAGTCAGCATAAAATCAAGGGAGGTCCTAGCACATACAAGCATGCTTATTGACTAATATGGGTATACAAAATTTGCTTGCTCCACAAAGTGGGAGGGAGACTAAACTGCTTACATGAGTAAGAATAGCCTGACAGTTCTATACTAGGAGCAGGTGCATTCTACCAGCTAGGCCTCTCTGAGCATGTGCAAGACTCTGGAAGAGCACATGGCGAGCACATGGCTAACTAAAATGGCTGCCAAGTACAAAATGGCTTTCAGCTCATGCTAACAGCGATTCCTGCAATCTTTAACACCGCCTGCCAGTGTTGTGTCACAGGTGGTCCGCAGACCATCACTCACACTCACTCACTCCGCACCGCGACATGGTGCAAGAGGTAATATCCCAGTCCATACAGAACGCGTTACAAACATACGCATTCCGCACCCTAATGCGGTGCCACTGGTACCCAGTAGGTCAATGGATAACTGCCTGCAGACTCTGTGGCCACCGCCTCTCTCCACCCTCTAGTTCACTCTGATGGTCCTATACCCCCGGATGGAAGATAACCAGGCCTTTCTCCCAGATACTAGGCCACATGAGACCAAAGTCACACTTAGGGGAGGGGCCAGGTGTGAAGAGGGCAGTTGGTCTGCTGCAATGAGGGTCAAAATTGAAAAAATGATGAATGGGGAGTTACACTGGGGAGCTGCCCTGACCAGTACACGTTGAATAGTGTTGTGCCCAGGCAATCCGGGCACAGCATCTGGTGTGCGTTGTTATGAGTCACACCAGCCACTTCAGGTCACAAACAGGAAGAGTTGCAATTCCATACCTCCATGTAATGAGGCACAACGACTTGTGCATGTTGAGATGGGCTGCACCAGGCAGATTCGGTCACACACATGAAGAGTTGTAAATTCTGTACCTCCCTGGATAGGAGGCACGATGTCCAGTGCACGATGATACCAGTTGCACCATACCAGTATAGTCACACACACGGGCACAAGTTCAGCACAGCCACACAAGATAGAATGAGGCACTACTACAGGTACACCCCCACCTTCGGGAATGCACTCTGTGAATCAGACACTTCATGCAATAAGCATGCAGTCGGTGTTACACACGAGAGAGATGTGGCATGATCGATGAAGTGAGCCACATGGGGTCCCGCAACCGGTGAACCTGCTCACCACCAACAAGATGCTTATGAGTGTCAAGGTCCCTGTGATACGGGAATCAGACAGTTTAGATGCGGACAACATTTCTGGGGTTCCAAGCTCACACTGTGCTACCCACTGGGATTCAGTAGCAGATGTAGGCACTTGTTAGCTAGATGGTGTAGGTCCCTTGTGGGAGATCTTTGACGTCCCTGAGATCTCCGAGAGAACAGGAGGCCCGGTGATTGGCCCTTGGAGAGCACACTTCAGGGTGCCATAGTTCAGCAGATCTTCAGCCTATGGCCAGCCACTATTAAGAAAGGGCATGCAGTACCCTTAAATGGCAGTGATCCTCACTATGCACAACAGAGTACTCTAGGAGTGTGCACCACGCAGTCTGGGTTCTCCAGTCCCGTGTCCCCACAAGCGTATCTCACCCCTTGCTGAAGGATGGCACCCGTAATTATACTATTGTGTGTCTTTGAAGTTAGGAGCGGCTTAAGGGGTTTCCCTTTGAACCACTGATGTCTCCCCTACAGGTAGGCCTGTCTGCCGTGGGGCCATGGAATGTAGATTTTGATTTTTAGTGGGAACATGATCCGGCCCCAAGAGTCCAAGTATCAAAACGTCACCCTCCTATCTTATCCACTCGACCCTCAAATAGCAGAGGTCTGTCATTCCCATTGTAAGCCAATGGTTTATAGCTGTTGCTGGGGAATGCACAGATGTGCTCCCCTGACCCCGGGTGTCATTTGGAGCCAGGCACCATGGCACACAAGACACTTAGAGGTTTATTTACAAGCCTATTGTGCCACCAGTGCATCAATTCTTTTGACGCACCGGCGGTGCAATGGGCTTGCCCATAATTAGAAGGCCACGTAAAGTCACCCTGCATGACTTTTCATGGCCTTGTAAATATGGGCCCCTTTCACACATTACTCTGTGTGAAAGGGATGTTCCATGGGTGTTCCTGTGGATGTTCCCAGGCAACATCCATTGAACTTAATGCATTCCCAGATTTACAACATTTTGTAACACTGGGAATGCGCCAGAATCCTACGCCTACCCAGGGGAGGTGTAGGAAGGGTACAACAAGGAAAAATACCTTTATTTCTCTTTTGTTTACTCTTTCTATGCATGCTGCACATAGAAAAAGGGAAATGCCATTATTGAGTGCAGCAAAATGATGCAAGGGTGCCTGCGCTGGCGCATGGTAGCCAATTGTGTGCCAGTGCAGGGGAAAGCACAGGGATGTGTCGTATTGTTGTTTATACAACGTATCCCTGTGGTTTGAAAATGACACAGCACGGTGAAGTGAAATGGCTTGAGGCGCCGTGGTCGTTATCTTGTAGTTGAGGCCCTTAGAGCATAGAAATGCCGATACGCACAGGCCTGCAATGACAGGCTGCATACGCGATCACGGGCAACATGGGTGGTGGTGCTCACACTCAGCAGACTGCAATGGCAGGCTGCTCAAGAGTTTAATCATTATATATGCCAGTGTGCACACACCAGTCTGCAATGGCAAAACGGGTCTATGGGCTCACTTTAGGTGCGAGCTCGACCATACACCCATGCCCGGGTCAGCCGGACACAGGTTGACCCCTTGAGGTTGCGATTGCACAGACCCTGTCAGCGACGGTGGACCGGTTACCTTGCCACTAGCACCAGGGGTGCAAGAGCATGGACAGAGGCCTGCAATGGCCCGCCTGACCCGGGTGTTAGAACACCAGGGATGCAGGTATGCAGTTAATGACCCACAATGGCAGGCTGGGCACCTATTCAAAGTACACAGGTGCCAGGGTGCATTCTCCAGCCTGCAAAAGCAGGGTGGACACGTATTCAAAACAGCATAAGGGCCGGTGCATGCAACCAGGCCTGTACTGGTAGGCTGGGTGCATAGTTAACACCCCACAGGTGCAAGTGAGCACTACAGGATTGAGTTGGCAAACCGACCCATGTTTCAGAACACTGCACACCTACACTCTGCACACCTTCCCTCTGCATAACATAGGAAAAGTGCCCAGATTCCTACGGTCGTGCTGAGAGAGTCAGCAAAGACTAGGCAAAAAAAAGCAAAACATTTTCCCACCTCCCTCTTCCATTGTTCTCTCGCCTGCATGGTAGGGGATCCTACTCTTTCAACAACTGCATTTTACAGCCATGTGACTAAGTAGCAGGGAGATGGTGAAGTATAGATTATCATCAAGGGTGGCACTGCCGGTGGAATTCAGGGGAACTTTTTATATCGTGCCTGTAGCACCTTCCTAACCCACCAATAAATAAAGACATCCAAGCACGATGTGCCTCCTTGCTGTGTAAAGGCATCTAAAGACAGAATACCACTTTCAGGAATTAAATATCTCAATGTTTTGAGGTTCAATGAGTGCAAAAGGGCCTGAGCTTTTGGTTCAATAGTGAGAGGAATAATAGGGTTATTGTTTATGGGGAACCACGGAGAAAAAGTGTCTGTGACATAAGTTAATTTAGAAAGGCTTAAATTCATTGGCCACCACATTGAAGTGTGGTCGGAGAGGAGTGAAATTCTGCACTGTTAGAAATGGGGGTCTCTAGTTGGCAATGGTTTGCACCGTTGTCCAAGTAGGGGCACTTCTTCCTAGTCAGGGTAAGGGGGCTACATTTCTAAAATAACCCCAGCTCACCCCCTTGGTAGCTTGGCACGAGCAGACAGGCTTATCTCAGAGGCAGTGTGTAAATCATTTGTGAACACATACAGTAATACAGTGAAAACACTACAAATGGACACCACACCAGTTTAGAAAAATAAGCAATCTTTATCTAAACCAAACAAGACCAAAATGACAAAAATCCACAATACAGTATTAAAAATATGACTTTCAAATGGTAGAAATAGTTCAGGTGAAAGCAAATTGCAGATGCAACACTTTTTACACAAAGTACCTTAGATGCGTCACGCACACAAACAAAAAGGGCCACAGGGAAGGTGATGCGTCGGTTCCTTACACTCAGGGAAGGTGATGCATCAGTTCCTTGGTCCAGGGAAGGTGATGCGTCAGTTCCTTACTGTTGCGCAGGGGAGGTGATGCGTCGGTTCCTTACCAGAGAGGAGGTGATGCGTCGGTTTCTTCTTGCGTGGGGAGGTGATGCATCAGTTTCTTACTGTGTCCCCCAATGATGCGACAGACCTGGTGCCTCAATGAGATGCGAGGATCCGGCAGGATGCGTGGGTTCTTGCAGCTGCACAGCAGGACTTGCGTCGGAATCGGTGTGGTGATCTCAAGCTTCAGAGACCTGTGCACTCCAGGCGGCGTGCAGCGATTTCTCGAGCCTCGGGCAGGCGCTGCGACGGTTTCTTCTACGATGCGCCTGAAACAGGTGAGGAAGCGTCACGCTTCTTGTTGTTGTGTTGCTTTTCCAGCTCCCAACAGCTAAAACAACCTCCAGAGACCCAGAACACCTACAGGCTCCTCTTGGCAGGTCATAACTCCCAGCAAGGAAGTTCAGGGGAGCTGGGGGTGAAGTCTTTGTGTTACTGAGACTTCAGAACAGGAGACAAGCTCTTCTTCAAGCCCTTGGAGATCTTCCTTAAGCAGGGGACACAGCAAATACCTTTTCCCTTTGCTTGGCAGAAAGTAGCCACTGCAGGCCAACCCCAGACAGTAAACAGCACTGGGGCAGTATTCCTCCTCAGTTTCTCCAGCTCTTCTCATTGGCAAAGGTTCCTCTTGATTTCCCAGAAGTGATCTAAATGTCTGGGGTTTGGGCCCCCCTTTTTAAACAGTAAATCTCTTTGTTCTCTCCTGGCCCAGGGCTCTGAGCCCAGTTCAAAGCAGGGGACGGAGCCATCATTGTGGAAGGCAGGCACAGCCCTATTCAGGTGCAGGTGCTACTCCTCACACCACTCCAAATGCAGACCAGGGATATTCAGCCTAGTGCTGACTCATCCAGACTCTCTGGAGCCACTGCACATCCACAGCCCCTGTCACTCCAAAGCCACACAGTCAATACACATCCCAGCAGAGGCACACTGGATGGCAAAGCAAGAAAATACCTACTTTATAAAAGTTGTATTTTCAAACACAGAATGTAAAATTCACCCTCACTAAAAGATGCATTTTAACATTCTGAGTTCAGGCATACTAAACTTTATTTTCCTATCTGGTTCCCAGGGCAGTTATGCTTATAAGATGTTATAAGCAAACTGCCCATTCTATCCTATGGGAACAGATAGCCTTACAATAGTGAAAAATTAAATTTCTTGCTTAGTCATCCAGTATGCCTCTGCTAGGTTTGTGTATTGCATGTCTGGCTTTGGAGTGTCAGGGGCTGGGGAGGAGCAGTGGCTCCAGAGAGCCTGATGAGGCAGGGCTGGGCTGAATAGGCCTGGTCTGCATTTGGAGTGGTGGGAGGAGAAGCACCTGCACCTGAATAGGGCTGTGCCTGCCTTCCACAATGATGGCTCCGCCCCCCTGTGGTGTGTCTGGAGCCAGGACTCACACTGACAATGGAGGATGTTGTGCACTTGCAAAATGCCACACAGAACTGTTTTTGGCTGGGTACAGACACTCTCTACCTTCAGAGAACAAAGGATATTTGGGTATAAAAAGAGGGGCCCGGCCCCAGACTTTTAGATCACTTCTGGGAAATCAAGAGGAACCTTTGCCAAGGAGAAGAGCCGGAGAAGGAGGAATACTGCCCCTGTGCTGTTTGCTGTCTGGGGTTGGCCTGCAGTGGCTACTTGCTGCCAAGGAAAGGAGAAAAGGATGTTGCTGTTTGCTGTGTCCCCTGCTTGAGGAAGATCTCCAAGGGCTTGAAAATGAGCTTGCCTCCTGTTCCGAGTCTCAAGGACACAAAGACTTCACCACCAGCTCCCCTGAACTTCCTTGCTGGGAGTTCTGACCTGCAAAGAGGTGCCTGCTGTTGTTTTGGGCCTCTAAAGAATCCATGCATCGTCCCGGACCGTCGCATTGCATCGAGGCGCCAAGTTTGTCGCATCGTTGGGGGACGCAGTAAGAAACCGATGCATCACCTCCCCATGCAGTAAGGAACCAACGCATCACCTCCCCCGAAGCAAGGAACCGAAGCATCGCCTTCCCTGAGTGTAAGGAACCGACCCATCACTTTCCCTGCAGCCTGTTTAGTTTTTTTGACGCATCCCAGGTACTTTGTGTGAAAAGTGTCACATCTGCAATTTGCTTTGAACTGTACTATTTCTACCATCTGAAAGTCATATTTGTATTACTGTACTGTGGATTTTTGTCGTTTGGTCTTGTTTTGGTTTAGATAAAGATTACATATTTTTCTAAACTGGTGTGGTGTCCATTTGTAGTGTTTTCACTGTATTACTGTATGTGATCACAAATGCTTTACACACTGCCTCTGAGATAAGCCTGTCTGCTCGTGCCAAGCTACCAAGGGGTGAGCAGGGGTTATTTTAGAAGTGTATCCCCTTACCCTGACCAGAAGCAAGGGTCCCTATTTGGACAAAGGTACCTACCTCTGCCAACTAGAGACCCCATTTCTAACACCACCATTTCATATCCTCCTGGCTGGCTTCCAGATTCGCCTGAGCGAGTTGCCTGAAGCGCTTAGTCTGGGTCCTGAAGGCCAGCATGTAGCTATATACATCCTGGGGAGGTTTACTGGGAGCTTTCTCCCAGCCTTCTTTGACCAGACTTAGAGGTCCTCTTACAGGATGGCCATACAGGAGCTCAAAGGGACTGAACCCTAAGGACTTCAGCGGTACCTCTCTGTAAGCAAACAAAAGGCATGGTAAGAGGACGTCCCACTTATGCCTCATGGGCTCACCAAGACCCATAATCATGCCCCTCGGGGTCCAGTTGAATCTCTCAACCAGCCCATTACCTTGGGGGTGGTTAGGAGTGGTGACCTTGTAGGTAACACCTCTCTCCTGCCACAGGGACTTCATATACTTAGATATGAAGTTGGTACCAAGGTCGGACACCACCTCTCTGGGGAACCTCACATCGGAGAAAATCCCCATCAATGCACGACCCACCATGGGGGCCGTCACAGTCCGGAGAGGGATGGCTTCCGGGTACCGGGTGGCATGGTCCACCGAGACCAGGATGAACCTGTTGCCCATGGCTGTCTTGGGATCCAGATGCCCCACAATGTCAATACCCACCCTCTCAAAAGGGGTGCTGACCATAGAGAAAGGTTGGAAAGGAGCCTTGCACTTCCTCCCACTCTTACCACTTGCCTGGCAAGTCTGGCAAGACCTACAACGGGTGTCAGAGTTCTCATGCATTTGGGGCCTGTAAAAGCAGGTGACAAGCCTTTCAAAGGTCTTGTCTTGCCCCAAATGCCCTGCAATGGCACATCATGAGCCAGACCCAGTAGGAAGGCTCTGAAGCACTGGGGTACCACCAGCACACGGGCTGACCCAGGCTCAGCAACCTTAGGCTCACTATACATGAGACCATTCTCCCAGTAAATCCAATGTGATCCAGACTGATCGCCTGCTGCCTGGTTTGCAGCCTGTTGCAGCAAACCAACAAGAGAAGGCCATTTCTGCTGCTCCTGGCAGAATTCCTCCCTTGAGGGGGCCTCCTTCCTGCTGCCAATAGGTCAGCTCAGGCAGGTCCCCCAGTTCAGCCACTTGTTCCCCTGTAGGCTCCAGGGCATCCCCCTCAAGGTTTGCCTCCTCCTGGACCGTGGGAACTTCAGGGGGCGGTTTCCCGCGCCCCCTGCCTCTTCTCTTTCTGGCAGGCACCTGGGCCACTCTTTCAGGCTCCAGGTCCTCTTGATTGCCCTTACCGGCTGCCATAGACCGAGTGGTCACACACGCCCACTCAGGCAGATCCAACATCTCCAAATGAGTCTTCCGCTACAACGTTTCCCAAGGGGAGCTCTGCAAATCTTTGCCTAGCAGACAGTCAACAGGCATTGCTGGCCTCACAGCTACTCTCTAGGTACCTGAGACCACCCCCCCCCACTCAAAGGGAACCTGTGCCACTTTGCAGAGGCACTCAGAGTTGTCAGCTGCAACTACTGGGTAGAATGTGTTGGGGACCACCTGCTCCTCAGACACCAGCCGACAACTGACAGCTGTTACACTGGCTCCAGTGTCTCTCAGAGCTTCCACACTATGGCCATTGATGGTCACCCACTGCCTGTACTTTTTAGTGTTATCAGGCGGATAAGCTCTTGGGGCCATCTCACTGTCTCCGAAAGAGACCAGGGTCATCTCTGCAGACCCTCACCCCTCTTGGGCACCTGACTCCTCCCCCAAGGCTACACTAGCCATCTTCCAGGGCGGTGCACCAGTGGGTGTGGTGGTAATATTTTTGGGACACCTAGAGTCCCCTTGGAAGTGACCCACCTGACCACAACCATAACATGCCCTGGGGCCCTTCTGACCAGGCTTACCCGGGATCCATGGCTTCTTCTCAGTGAGAGGCTGGGAACCTTTCCCTTGGTTCCCTTGGGAATTACTTCGGGGCCCTTTCTGGAACTCCTTCTGTTTACTCTTCTGCTGGGGACCCTGCCCAACTTTGGCAGAGTCTCCCACATGACCTTTTTGGACCCTGGTACTGACCCAGCGGTCCGCCTCCACAGCACGCTTCCTGGGGTCAGTCAGCTTACTGTCAATCAAGTGCTGGCATAGCTCTGGAAAACAATTATCTGACAAGTACTCACATGCAACCAAATCATAGAGCCCCTGAAAATAATTTACCTTGCTACCCTTCACCCATCCATCCAGTGCTCTGCAAAAATAGGAGACATACTCCACCCAAGTGCTTGACTTCAGCTTCTTGCAAGCCCTCAACTTCTGCCTGCATGATTCTGGGGTCAAACCATACCTCCCTATTAAGGTTTCCTTCATGGGGGCATAGGACATCTGATCTTCAGTGGGCAATGCTAGCAACATTTCCCTTCCTTCACTGACAAAGCGGCTCCACAACCCCGCTCCCCAGTCTCTCTCAGGGATTCTGTAGGACCTCATTGCTACCTCATATGCTTTGAACCACTGAACAATGTCCTCATGCTTCATAAAATCATTAATACCCTGCTTGGGGATGTACACCCTCCCTTCTCCAGGAACTGATAGTGCGCTGCCACCATTGGGATAGGACTCTATACTCTTTGCCTTTAGATCCAGCTCCCTAAAACCTCTTTCATGCTCTAAGAGCATCCTTTTCTCCTCCAGGGCTAATTTCTCCCTCTGAAATGCCAACTCCTTATCCTTCTTCCCCAGCCTGAGCTTCTTGAGCTCTAACTCATGCATCCTGTTTTTCTCCCTGTCCTCCAGCTCTTCTGCTGGAGACAGCCCCTTTGAAGAGACACTGCTGGTCCCCTGGGAAGGTAACCAACCCCCAAGGCAGACCCAATAGCCTATTCTGCTGTTCATCTAAATCCTCCACCTCCTCCACAGGTTGGTCATCATGCTCGCTGGCATCCCTTGACTCCAACCAGGCCCTCAGCGCCTTTTGGAATTCCTCTTTTTCTGGAGAGGCCTCTTACAGAGATTTTAAACTTTTTGCAGATAGCTTTTAGCTGTGGCACAGTGTAGGTTTCCACCCTGTCCTCCTCAAACTCATTATCCATAGAAGCAAGTGATGCTGGCCTTGTCATGATGACGATTGGCAGTTCTCAGTTGCAAAGAAAAAATAGTCCCAAGAAAAAATTCCACCAATTGTATGTGGTTGCGTGATGGTATGCACTCTATATAGTAGTGTACACCAATCACTGTTTGTAAGACACAAATGCAAGTTCCAGATCCTCACCGCTGACCACCAATGTTAGAAATGGGGGTCTCTAGTTGGCAATGGTTTGCACCGTTGTCCATGTAGGGACCCTTCTTCCTAGTCAGGGTAAGGGGGATACATTTCTAAAATAACCGCTGCTCACCCCCTTGGTAGCTTGGCACGAGCAGACAGGCTTATCTCAGAGGCAGTGTGTAAATCATTTGTGAACACATACAGTAATACAGTGAAAACACTACACCAGTTTAGAAAAATAAGCAGTAGCGGTCCGTGGTAGGAGTGCCGGCCGGGCGGTGACGTGGGGCGGGGGAGGGGCAGGGTGGGGGGTAGTAAACCATGGATTATGGCCGAATACAGGTAAGTAAACATTTAAATAAATAAAACGAATTTCGTTGCACGCACTGAATCGCATTTGGCGATGCAGCGCTCACAACGAAATTCGTTTTATTTATTTAAATGTTTACTTACCTGTATTCGGCAGTAATCCATGGTTTACTACCCCCCACCCTGCCCCTCCCCCGCCACACGTCACCGCCCGGCCGGCACTCCTACCACGGACCGCTACTGAAAATAAGTGATCTTTATCTAAACCAAACAAGACCAAAATGACAAAAATCCACAATACAGTAATACAAATATGAAATAGTTCAGTTCAAAGCAAATTGCAGTTGCAACACTTTTCACACAAAGTACCTTGGATGCGTCACGCACACAAACAACAAGGGCCGCAGAGAAGGTGGTGCATCGGTTCCTTACACTCAGGGAAGGTGATGTGTCGGTTCCTTGCTCTGGGGGAGGTGATGCATTGGTTCCTTACTGCTGCGCAGGGGAGGTGATGCGTCGGTTCCTTACCGGAGAGGAGGTGATGCATCGGTTTTTTACTGCGTGGGGAGGTGATGCGTTGGTTTCTTACTGCATCCCCCAACGATGCGACAGACCTAGCGCCGCGATGCGACGATCCGGGATGATGCGTGGGTTCTTGCAGCTGCACAGCAGGACTTGCGTCCGAATCGGTGTGGTGATCTCGGACTTCAGAGACCTGTGCACTCGATGCGGCGTGCAGCGATTTCTCGAGCTGCGGGCAGGCGCTGCGATGGTGTCTTCGGCGATGCGTCCGAAACAGGCGCAGAAGCGTTGCGCTTCTTGTTGTTGTGTTGCTTTTCCAGCTCCCAACAGCCAGAACAACCTCCAGAGACCCAGAACAGCTACAGGCTCCTCTTGGCAGGTCAGAACTCCCAGCAAGAAAGTACAGGGAAGCTGAGGGTGAAGTCTTTCTGTCTCTGAGACTTCAGAACAGGAGGCAAGCTCTTCTTCAAGCCCTTGGAGATCTTCCTCAAGCAGGGGACACAGCAAACAGCAAAGTCCTTTTCCATTTCCTTGGCAGAGAGTAGCCACTGCAGGCCATCCCCAGACAGCAAACAGCACAGGGGCAGTGTTCCTCCTCAGTTTCTTCCAGCTCTTCTCCTTGGCAAAGGTTCCTCTTGATTTTTTATACAGTAAATCTCTTTGTTCTCTCCTGGCCCAGGGCTCTAAGCCCAGTCCAAACCAGTTCTGGGGGGCACCTTGCAAATGCACAGAAACCTCCATTGTCAGTGCGAGCCCTGGCTCCAGACACACCATAAGGGGGGGGGGGGAGCCATCATTGTGGAAGGCAGGCACAGCCCTATTCAGGTGCAGGTGCTACTCCTTCCACTACTACAAATACAGACCAGGCCTATTCAGCCTAGCGCTGACTCATCCAGACTCTCTGGAGCCACTGCACATCCCCAGCCCCTGTCACTCCAAAGCCAAACAGTCAATACACATCCTAGCAGATGCACACCGGATGGCTAAGCAAGAAAATACCTACTTTCTGAAAGTGGTATTTTCAAACACAGAATGTAAAAATCACCCTCACTAAAAGATGCATTTTAACATGCTGAGTTCAGGCATACTAAACTTTATTTTCCAATCTGGTTCCCAGGGACAGTTATGCTTATAAGATGTTATAAGCAAACTCCCCATTCTATCCTATGGGATCAGATAGCCTTTCAAAAGTGAAAAACGAAATTGGCAGTATTTCACTATGAGGACATGCCACACACATCAGGTCATATCCTACTTTTCACATACACTGCACCCTGCCCGCAGGGTACCTTGGGCCTACCTTAGGGGTGACTAACACGTAAGAAAAGGGACGGTTAAGGTCTGGCAAGTGGGTGCACTTGCCAGGTCGAAATGGCAGTACTAGACTGCACACAGGCTCTATGGAATTCTATGCCTCTCACTTTACGTAAGGAAACCATATATGGTAAATTCCGTAGAAGTCTGAGAACTTGGTTGTTTAATCTTTGATTCCCTGATCAGTTCTTTCCTCCTACCGGTTGGCGCCGGGAAACCTCTTGGGGTAGCTGTGCGCCTTACAAATTCAAAAAATAATAATAATAATGGCAGGCCTGAGCTACATTGCAGGCTGCTTATGTGGGTGGCAAAAT
Organism: Calotriton arnoldi; assembly: GCA_963921515.1. NCBI lineage: Eukaryota > Metazoa > Chordata > Amphibia > Caudata > Salamandridae > Calotriton > Calotriton arnoldi. Next base: position 21,488 of record CAWUFW010021399.1, on the reverse strand, counting down.
CAGTGCTGCAGGCCCACTAGCAGCATTTGATTTACAGGTCCTGGGCACACACAGTGCACTGTACTAGGGACTGACTAGTAAATCAGATATGCCAATCATGGGATCACCAATCCATAACAACAATTTACAAAGGGAGCACCTGCACTTTGGCACTGAACAGCAGTGGCAAAGTGCCCAAAGCACCTAGACCAGCAAAACGAAGTCCAACACACAGCAAAAACACAGGAGGGAAAGGCAAAAATACAGGGGAAACCCACGCCAATGATGCCAGGTCTAACATGCACAATGATCGAGGTTAATGGAATATCGCCCACCATATCACGTTCAATAGCATATGAAGGCAGTTTATATTTGTAGTTGTTGGAAATTACCCTTTTTAGGGTGCTTTCCCTTGACTTTTTCCTATTGTCCCTCCTGGTTTTCCGCTGATCTACGTGCTAGCCTTAGGACTTTGAGTGCTTTGACACTGCCATTAAGTGCTAAAGCATTGTGCTTGTTGCATGGATACTGGTGATTGGTGTATACATGATTGGATGATTTGAGGTTAGCCAAGGGACCCGAGCTTGCAACTGGAAACCTGTGCTAGCCTGCACTTCGTAGCGTGTGGCGTCCGAGGGGTGTTGGAGGATGTTTCAGGGATGTTTGCCGAGTCCGTGTAACCCGAGCCAGAAGCCTGGACTGTCTCCAACCGCTAGATTGGGAGGACAACAGTGCCTGACATAGTGGTCTCAGTCTGAGGTCGCCAGCTCCCTCCCCCTGGACCCACGCCACAAGGTACTCTGTTGTTGGTAACATTGTGACTGGACCCGAGTGGTCTTGCTATGACTTTTGTGCACCTCCGCATGGGGGTAATCATCTCTCCAAATTGGAAGCTCACCCGCTTCTGGCATCACTGTCTTTTTCCTATGGGGGTGATAGTGATCCCGCACTTGTGAAGGTACTGTGGGGTGCCTTGATGACCCAATCCGGACGGACGAAACCAAGTAACCATTTCCTTCCGCTTAGGTGGTCCTGACAATCTCATCAAAGTGTCTCAAGCAGGTACACGTGTATCATTGGCTGGTGTAGTTTCAGTGACTGTCGGGCTGTGTCACGAGGCGTAGGGGAGAACGGTGACTTCTTGACTATTACAAGCTGTGAGGGGTATGTCATATTGGGATATATGTTTTATGCTAATGTGATAGCGGGAAAGTGGAATACCTCTTAACAAGGCTGCATATATGTTCTGTCGTTTTGATGTGGGAGGGATAGGTTGGATCATGACTACCTCAGGAAAATATGCACATGGGTTTATGTCACCTTTGAGGCTGATGGCATAACAGGGCAAGTGAATACCTGTGACTATTTCCTATATGTTCATGCCATTCTGTTGCTAATGGAAGAGTTTGACAATTGCATATAACTGTAAAGCATATGTGTGTAATACAAAGAGGGATATTAGCAAGGAAGTGGCGGTGAGAGGCGTTAGCCATCTTGGCTTAACGCCTCTCATCGCCACTTCGGAAACGCAAGGCTGCACCATATTACCAATGATATGGTGCAGCCTTGCGTTTCCCCCTGCGACCAGAGTGCAAGGGTGTCTGTGAGCAGGGAGGTTTGTTTATGTGTAGAAAGGAGTTCCTTCCTGTACATAAACAAACCTAAAATGCCATTTTGTAACTTACATGTGTGCTGCTTCATGCAGCACACATGTAAGTTACAAAATGGCATTTTTAAAAACAGGTTTGTTTATGTACAGGAAGGGATACCTTCCTGTACATAAACAAACCTTGGCATTTTGCTTTTTCCATGTGTGCTGCACAAGGCAGCACACATGGAAAAAGCAAAAACGAGGAGAAATGAAGCATTTCTCCTCATTTTGCCACCTTAAGACCAGGATTTTCCTGGTCTTAATTTCGGCTCTGCCACCTATTATCGCCTCTCTTGATAATAGGTGGCAGCGGCGAAGTGAATGGGTGTTGCGGTGGAACGCCCACCGCAACACCCACTGCACGCCCCTTTCACGCTAATTTTAGCGTGAAAGGGGCCCTATTACCAAGGCAGCATTAAGCCACTTAACGTGGCTTTTGGCCACGTTATGTGGTTTAACTTTGCCTTGGTAATAGGGCGCTGACCCTATCGCCACCACAACGTCACAAAAAGTGACGTTGTGGTGGCGATAGGGGCTTGATAATATGCCCCAAAGACTTTTTGTAGTGTAATCAATGTGTTGCGAGGGTGGTGCTGTGCCAATAGTTTACACTTTCACCCTTTGGAAAAGCCGGACTGCTCTGCACCAAGCTACTAAAGGGTGGGCACAGGTTAACTTATGAATGCATTTTACTCATCCCATCTGGGAGAGTGGATTCTGTCTGACTTCGATGCATCCCATCCAGCCAGAAACTGCTGAGTCTAACAGTAGTGCAGTCAATACCAAAGATATTTTGCTTGATCTACCAAATAATACCATTCAATGTGCAGGGCAGCAAATTCACTTTATCGTAGGGCAGTGTCAAAGTCAACCAGTGTATTCTAAGTTGCTATCCCGCCCAAAAAAAAAAAAATTTAATGCACAGTCACGAAAAGGGTTTTAGTGAATGGCAGTGGGATATTGGTGAAGAGCTAGAGAAGGCTGGGTAAAAACACAATTTTTAATATCGCAATACTGCTGGCAAAAAAGAGGGAGCCTGGTCCAGTGCTCAGCTCGCATTTTTATTTTCTCAATTACTGCGTCATAGTGCCACCCCAAGAATCCTTCTCCTAAACCCATGCATGAGTGCATTTTGAACATATACCGCCATGCTAAAGACTCAAAGGCTGGCCTTGTGGGTATCCCGTAAAACAGCTGTAAAGAGGCTATATGGTTTAGAACTCTTTTCTAAACCACGTAAGGCGATTTGGATTGATTGTAGTATGCCTGACTGTTTGGAAATACGCATTACTTTGTATGTAGACTTTAAACGCCTCTCACAATGTGGAATAGCAGTGTATCATTCCCTCATTGAATTCAAAATAATCCTTAAAGGCCTGTCGCACTTTGGCTCGAAAAACACTGTTGAGAATTGCTGAGGAGTGCAATATCCAATGATGTGTTACGTTGAAGGACTCATGGCTTGGAGTGGTAGAGACACCTGAGAATGATCGGACAGGGTTCACACGTGAATGCTCGCATAAGTGCCAAGGCTAATTAGATATTCCGTTGTCAATCAAAAAATGATGCGTGAGTGCGCGTCATGTACAGTGGAGTTTTGCTCTCTCCCCCACGTCGCCCTACAGAGGCGAGTGTAGCCTTTGTCCGGGCCATCTCCACGGCCACTGGCATTTTGCAAATGGGCAACACGGTCGCTCCACTCCCAACGGATCACTTGTTGGAGGTTCTCCACCAGGGCTCTGGTGGAGGGGATCCGCTTCTTCCGTTTGAAGCTGAAAGCTTACATTTTGTCATATTAGGATAGCTACCTCTAAGAGTTTGAACTAAAGGATGCGAAATACCTACATGTACCCCAGTCCTTTGCCAAGTGGAGTTACGTTTGTGGGGTAAGATGTGTTTCTTGTGGTTAAAGCACATCTGCCCCATGCATTTTTATATATGCCATTCTCTGTGTAGGATTTTTGGGATGATAAAGGCCGCAGACATTCCAGGTAATTAGATTTATACTAATTAAAAAAGAGTCAAACAAATCCGCAGTAACTTGGAATGTGTATAAGGCCCTGAGTGTGTCTCATAAGAGAGACATAAGGTTGGGATGCATGTCAACATGGTGTTGACGGAAACAACATATCCAAGTGATTTATGATGGCTATAGTGAACAGAAAAACCACTACAAACCACCCTCCTCCCACTCTATAAGCCCAAACAGTGAGCATTACCCCACCCAACATTTGTAAGGGCCAGAACATAAGTAGGAACAATAAAGTAGAGAGACATCATAAACCCAATATGTGATATTTACCTAGGGGAGACTAGGAGTCAGCCAGCATATGAGATGTTACGGGGTAACACAAACATAGTGCCACAATGACACCAGCTGGCTGAGTTGTACAGAACAGGAACATAAATTGGATATTGTCTTGCTCTCAACGCATGTTGTAAGAAGAAATAAAGAGAAACCGGACAGCCATCCACCACACCACAGGGTAGCAACATAGTACAGTGATCACACAAAGATAGCTTAGAGGCAATTGGAATTATCAGAGGAAACATTTAGCACCTCATGGGATTAATATGACAAAATGGTTAAAAAGGAACATTATGCAAATTCAATCCTTTTCATCAATATGTGAAGGAGAAGACTGGCTCCCATGTGATCAGACGGAGCTGGTGAAAGAGATGGCATTCCGCTGTTGATGTCATCACCGCATTCGCTTCTGGGTTTTGTTAAGAAAGGCAAATTCAGGTTTGTTGGGCATTTCAAAATATAGGCAGTGAGGAAAAATGTTGTTGTGGTGGAATCTGGAGATGTGTGGAGTATGTGCCATCTGGTCAGAGTGGAAGCAAAGGTGTATGATGAGGGAGGTGGGATGGGTACATCCAATTCGACACCCACATCTCCAGTAGTTAACAGGTGTCAAGCAAAAAGGGGGATTGTGAGTCCAGCATGGTGGAAAGATTATGATTTGTACGCAGCTGTGTGAGCACTTCTTGGGAGTTCTCATTGCACTAGTTATTAGTTATGGTTAGTTTAGTTTTGTGTAGATAACCTGCATTTCATGTTTCCATTTCAATACATTTGTCTTTTTCTTTTCCTATTTGTGTTGGATTGCTTTGGGGAGGGAGAAGCGTCATGGTTAGGATCTTTAAGGTACTGGTTATACCAGGGCCTTATCACTGTGTGGGTAGAATTTGGAACTATGCTGCTTCAGTGTGTGGAGCCGCAGATTCCATTGGGGACACCGAGACCTGGTGCTTTGCTGATGGTTGTTTGGCCCTTTTGTTCCGGACTCTTTTGAATAAATATTTACAAAGGCTTTGAAGGACTGTGTATTTGTTCCAGCTGCACACCTTAACACATTCTAAATATAAAACTGAGTATCATCAGCATATTGGAGAAAGGGGAATTTCTGCTTAGTTATACCTCACCTAGTGTTTTCCCATAAAGGACCAGGTAACAAAACATTTGTAAGTTTAGCTGTTGCATGTCCTTGGTGCAAACACCTTGGACACAATATCATAAAAGTGTTTTTTTGCAGATGATTACAGGTGACAAGATCATTCCATATATATTTTTTGTGTTGCATTTAGTTGTGATGGTGATGTGCTGTGTTGTTTCTTGTGCTGCCATTTTTTGTGCACCATTATGGCATTCTGTTGTTGTAGTGTACTGCAGTTGTGTCATGTTCTGTTTTGACATTCTTATTATATTGTGCCCTGTTACTTTTATGCTTATTGTTTTGCCTTGTTATACTCCTGTGTTTTGATTACCTTAGAGATGCCAACCAATTCTGCTATATTTATAGCCAAAGGCCGCATTTTTCTTTAAAGTTGAAATAACAAGCATTTAAGGTGTTAAAATGCCTCTGATCCCTTTCTTGAACAATTTTAGACATCAGTCAGCCCAAAAGAGTGGCAGAGAAAAAGGGCCTGATTTTGACATCGGCAGATGGGTTAATTCATCACAAAATTGTCAGATATCCGGTCTGCCGTTTACAAGTTAATTTCATCTGATAGCACTTGTAATACGGCAGGCGGGATATCCCTCACATTTATGATGGAGTAGCCGATCCGTCAAACTCCAAATCACGTCCAAAATCTTAAATTAGCACTTGTCTTAAATGCACACTTTATGTGATAAAGCCCAAAGAGTTAAAAGTAAGGGGCCAAGTATTGCCCCTTGAGCAATTTTGAGAGGTTTAGAGAGAATTGCTGACGTGGTCATATTGTGATTGTCTGATAGGGCCTGAACCAGTTGAGCATCATTCTTGCAATACCCATTCTATTGCTTAAGATTTAGTGGTTCCAAAGATTGCTCAAGGAGGACCAGAGTATCTTTGACTAGGTGAAGCATTGGTAAGTTTGGGCGCTGTGTTCAAGATATATTACCCACATTGGAAGTCAGCTCCTTCCTGTTTTTCTGATAGATTAAAAATCGCTAGCAGTCAGCGCGTCAAGAAATAGAGGTTGAAGTGCTTCTTTTCAAGCCTACAAAATTCGATAAAGAACGTTGTATGAAACAATGCTTTTCTGGCAGTGCCACAGGAATTTTGAATACTCTATGTGCAATTCTAGTCTCCACTCCATGTTTCGCAACTTTTAATTCCTCTTGCTCTAATGACACTATGATTGCAATTGAAACTAGTGGATTCATCTGAATTTATTTGGTTTTGTTCAGTGGCATTATTACTTAATGTTTGGTCATTTGTAAAATCATTCTAAGTCCCCTGGGCCAAGTTTACGCTATAGAAAACTACATTAATAAATCCAAGTAGTAAATATATAACAGGTAGAATCTGTGTTCTAGGTTCTGTAGCGTACCTGGTTTAAGTCTGTATTAAGTTTCATCTGTCTAAATTGTGCTGACAGTCTTGTGACTAGAAACCAATGCTCGAAACTTTCCAAGCTATTAAAAATTATGCAAATAAATGATGATTCACATAGGCAAATTTGCTTTCATTACCACCAAGCCTATTCCCTCGCACTCTTGTATGCCAAATAAATGGGGTTCACATAAACATGCAAGCAAGACACAAGAAGCTTTACAGATTTGCTCTATTTTTTTAGTGCTTTTACTTAGAAAGCTTAATGCCATATTGTGTAAGTTCTTGGTAGCGTGAGCCTAAAACGATAGGACATATACTATTCTGACAAGAAAGACTGGTGTGATAAAGCATTACTTGTGTGCATCTTTCAAGTAATGGGTGGTCATCTCAGCAGGGTTTGATCTACTTTTCATCCTTCAGAAGTCAGAAGAATCAATACCATTGAGTTGAGTCATAGTAAAAACGGCTATCTCAAGCACATAACAAATAAAATAAACCTGCTACCCTATAAACGTTACGTGCTAATAACCTACTACTTCGAATAGTTAATAAGAAGTAATATTTACAGTTTGAATTACTTACAAAAAAATAATAATTAGCAATTATTTTTAAAAGGAAATTCTGGTCAGGTGCCCGACTCCGCTGGGGTCGGGCACCTGAGGATGGCCCTCAGTGGGTGTAGAATTTTTTTTTCCACAGCACAAAATTTCCAAGTTGGCAATGTCAAGATGGCTGAAAAAGATTTTTTAGACTCCATCTCCAGACAATCACATTTGTCAAAAAACTGAAAATGAGATTGAGAGGACTTAAAATGGCAGAGATACACAATAGTGTTACTTGTATAAAACCCCCTTAGAAACTATTTTAAGCAATGAGAGCTCAAAAACTACTAAACAGATATACACCAAGGCAATAAAAGCACACTCTCCGGATAAAGTTATACTTTCATGCAAGATTTGGTGTAAATTCATTTAGCCGTTCGGGTTGTATGAGTGAGCAAATTTTTCCAGGGGAGCTAAAATGTGAAAAATTTAAACCCCTTACCATTTTTTAGGTCGAGCCTAGCCAGCGCGCATGAGCTGCTCTGCGAGGCATGCTGTATCCACTTCTACGGGCCATGGCCACGCCCTTGCTGCCCATTGGTTAAAATGTGTGTCCTTCTGAAATGCTTTCTTTTGTATAGTTTATTGTGGGTATATGTCCCACCTTCTGCTGTCTTACTCCTCCCCTGGAGTGTTGGCCTTGTACAGTATCCTTTCTCTGACAGCTTTATGCTTTATGTTTGCGCACTCTTTGCAGTTTGTACGTTGGCTTTTCAAACATGGAGGCTGACGGCCTTTCTTTTGATTTATTACTTTTGTAGCATTCGCAGCATCCTGTGCTTTAGCTTCACATGTTTAAAGCTAAAGCGCGCATTCACAAATGCTACAAAAGTAAATAAATAGAAAAGAAAGGCGGGCCTTTACATTATTGCCAACTTTGAAGCTTGTACCTTCAGCTTTAGCTTTAGACATGACGGCCGGCCGCCTTTCTTTTCTATTTATTTACTTTTGTACCATGAACAGGTACATGTGAAGTTAAAGCGCGTCGTGCCGCAAATGGTACAAAAGTAAATAAATAGAAAACAAAGGCGGGTGGCTGCCATGATTAAATCAAAAGCCAATGTACGAGTTGCAAACATTGCCGGCTTTGGAGCATCTACATCGGCTTAAGCTTTAAATATGGCGCCCACCCACCTTTTTTTTCTATTTATTTACTTTTGTACCATTAAATGCACGTCAGGATTTAGCTTTAAACATGTGAAGTTAAAGTGTAGCGCGCCGCAAATGCTACAAAAGTAAATAAATAGAAAAGAAAGGCGGGTGCCCGCCAAGATTAAAGCAAAAGCCAACCTACAAGCTGCAAATATTGCTGGCTTTGGAGCTTCTACATCGGCTTTAGCTTTAAATATGGCGGCCTCATGCCATTGTTTTCTATTTATTTACTTTTGTACCATTCGCGGCACGCAACGCTTTTGCTTTAAACATGTGAAGTTAAAGTGCAGCATGCCGTAAACGCTACAAAAGTAATTAATTGAAAGCAAAGGCGGGCGACCAGCTGCACATAATATGCTGCATGGCTAAATGCTTATAGGGGCCCAAAATCGAAACAAATTGCTTTGCAAATGCTTGTTTTACTCTGTATGGATCTTTAGGAAAAGGATAGGAACCCAAATGAATAAACAATGAGAGCGTTGCCGAGGATTATTGCGTGTACTTAAATCAGGTCAAGAGAGAAGCCGAGAGTGTATAAAGTGCTTGTGATGGATTCACTCACGTGTTTTCATTCATTGCATCTTTCTCTTTTTCTCAGAATACTATGATCTCGCTGATGGGAGATTGTGAGCACTTCGTGCCTGGAGCCCCTGTCTTTTCAACTTTACCTACTTTATCACTAAGGATGCGCCAGCGGGTGAAGCTCTGAAGAACTGCCAGTAGCTTCCCTCGGATCTCAAATTAGTACAACTGGAATGTTTCACGTTGTAATGTATGCTTAAGTGCTGTTTGATTTGTTTCCTTATGCTGCGGTATTTTAGTTAATAAACTATGCCTTGAAACGAATGTCCGTGTCCTTCATTTAACAGCTAATAGATGCTCATGTTTTCTTGCTTTGCACGATATACTCCGCTATACTCTCTCGAAAATTCCCGGTAGTTAATGTATTTTTCTATAAAACACACTCATTTTCAGTACCAGATGCTATCTGATCATTTTAGACTATGCTACAATGCGATGGTCGCAATATTATTTGTGTTGTATCCATATTTCTTTGCTGTCACCGTTTATCTTTTTATCTATATAAACCATTCTACAAATACAGAAGTAAAATAAAACAGAGTTTAGATTAGTGAATGTTGGTCTTTGTATATAGCAAATGAATACACATTGCCATGCAATGGGATTTTGTAGGGTAGGCAAGCTTGGCATAATACCGTTAATATAAAATACTGTCAGAAAATGTCCTGCGTGAATTGAATATAAATTTTGTTTTTGCTTACTTAGTAAGAGACTTGTCAAAGGCTAGACCCTGCCTTCAACCTGCTGCGAGTGTATATCTCCCACTGCACACAACTTTCAGGTTGGGTGCAGCGCCCAGCCTGCAGCCATGCCCGTACACTTAACCCTCCTCAGTGCCCGACTCCAGCTGCGAACGGCTTTTGGTCATGTGCAGCAAAGGTTTGACGCAGGGCCTGGCCTGCCTACAGCCATGCATTTTACCCCCACCTGCTCTGGGTGCCTATCATCACTGCACACATCCATAAAGTGGATGCTCGTGTGATAGCCAGTGGCATTGCTCTGCATCGCCGATTTGGCGCTGCAGCGCGCAATGTAATTTGTTTTATTTATTTATTTACTTAACTCCGTTCGGCCGTATGCCGGAGTTTACTACCCCCCACCCTGCCCCTCCCCCGCCCCGCTGCCCCGCAGCACTCCCTCGAGGAGCCGCCACTGGTGATAGCAATCTCATTTTGAATCGTGAGCCAGGCATTTTTTTAGTGTGTTTTGTTTTTCATTGCAGTATTCCAGTTTCCCATGCCTCTGGACCCGGGCCGGGAAGGCGAAGCCGGACCAATGGGGGCCCGGGTAGAACGCCATACGGAGGCGGGAGCCCTCCCCCGCCCCACATTAGCATGCCGTCTTGGACGGCGAGGGGCCAGTATTGGATTGGCCCCCGTAAAGAAAGCAAGCCCCCCCCCCATCAGGGGGCGAGGGAGGAAGTGCGAGGGGGAGGATAAGAAGGGGCCAACGGCCCGAAGTAAACACATTTCCCCCCTCGCAGGAAGACAGAAAGGAATCCCACCCACCCACACCTAAGGACGGGCGTCGCAGCCGAAAGGGGAAAAAGGGTAGCGGAACAAACACGAGGAAGCTAGTAAAAAGAGAAAAATTACTAGAAGGTAGATGGAAGGCTCTCAGTGTCCTTGGGATGCCTCACGGCAGGGGCACTGAGGGAGCAAAGGGGCGGCATGCCGCCATAGAAAGAGTAGATGTAATGCTCCCGCAGGACCCTTGGGATGCCTCACGGCAGGGGTACCGAGGGAGAAAATGGCAAGGACTCAGCCTCAGGAAAGGTAGAGTAAATGCTCAAGCAAGGTCCTTGAGATGCCTTGGACGGCAGGGACCCCCGGGAGAAGGGAGGGCCCGCAAAAGGGTTGCAGGGCGAGCGGGATGGCACTTGCAGCCCGGGCAGGTCCAGACGGATGCCCTCCAAATCGGTAGCAAGCTGAAGCCTAGACCCGTGAATCGGAAGCCCAGAAAAGGGGCCCCTCCTCCCGGGAAATGGAGGAGGCTGGGTCCATAATGCAAGAGAATGAATTGCAAGGAGCATTAGATGAAAGAGAGAACATGGACATTAAAGGAGGCGATGACCATGAACGTTTGATATGGATAAAAATTTATGAAAAAAATGTTTATGTTGATGAATAAACTGCGACCTTTTCAGGCACCAAAGAAAGTTGTCAGTGCTGATTTTAAGGGAAAAGCGCGCAGTTGGTGGAAACAGTGAAGGGAGAGGGGCGGGACGACTTGCCGCCTGGAGGGGGTTTGAGTTATCTCCCCTCCCCCCCCCCACTTCGGTGGGGTCGGGCACCAGAGAATGGCCCTCCATGGGTGTAGAACATTTTTCCACACCTCAAAACGTCCCAGTTGTCAATGCGAAGATGTCCGAAAATATTTTTTAGATTCCGTCTCCAGTCAACCACATTTGTCCAAAAATTTAAAATGTGATTGAGAGTTCAAATTTAGAGGTAAGCAAGTGTTACTTGTCCAAAGCTCCTTTGAAACTGTTTTAAGCAAAGATAACTCAAAAACTACTAAACAGATACACACCAAGCCAATAAAAGAACACTTCTGGGTAAAGTTCTACTTGCATGCAAAAATTTGGTGTAAATTCATTCAGCCATTCGGGCTCTATGACTGAGCAAAGTTTTCTAAGGGAGCTAAAATGTAAAAAGATGTAACCCCTTACCATTTTTAGTATTCGCCTGCACAGCAGTAAATTATTTTTGCTATATCTTAAAAGGGCCTTCACTTTTGTATTGGTCCCTATGCTTGCCAGTTTACTTTCCTCCATTTCTATTTGTAGCCTGTTCTCCCTTCTGTGTCTCTCTCATCAGTTTCCGGTGGCCTAACTACACATTACATATCATTCCCATCCGCGTTGGTGGTTCAAACCTTTTTTTCTTTTGGTTAACGCTGCATACTGTTTACTGTTTATATTTTGTTATCTTTCATGCTAAACACCTAATATTGCTAGATTTTACTACTAAACGTCAGTCACATTTGCAGTTACCTTGCAGTTAAAAGGGGCTTGAGTTAAATGGTGCCGCAGGAGCAGTGGCACTGGGGCCAAAAGCTCTACGGACCCCACTAAAAACAGATTATTGGTAAATTTTACGACTAAACAGACATTCGCAAGTGCAGTTATCTAGCAGGCACTAGGGTAGATGATTACAATGGTGCAGCAGGTGCAGTGACACCGGGACCAAAAGCTCTAGGCACACCATTAAACACCTACTATTGCTATATTTTATTACTAAAAAGGCAGTCACAAGTGCAGTTACCTTGCAGGCAGTAGGGTCATGATTGAAATGGTGTAGCAGGTGCAGTGGCACCAGAGCCAAAAGTTGTCATGACTCCTCTAAACACCAAATATTCCTATATTTAAATACTAAAACAGGCAGCCACAAATGGTCATGATTTGAATGGTGCAGCAGATGCAGTGGCACCAGTCCCAAAAGTTGTCAGAACTCGTAATATTACTATATTTTACTACTAAACAGGCAATCACAATTGCAGTTACCTTGCAGTTAAAAGGGGCTTGATTTAAATGAGCAGCAGTTAAAGTGACACCAGGGTCAAAGCTCTAGAGACCCCACTAAACACACATATTTATTTGCATACTTTTAATGCATGGTAATTTAGCTTAATACTTTCTAAAAAAGGGTTTGAGTTACCCAAAGTAATTTAAACAGCCTCCTGTATTTTCGTTGTTATATAATATGAAGAATATCAACTGCACGTTCTTAAAACAGGCAAACGCTATGTCTAATTTATCTCACTTCACACCTGGTATTTTAGCTTAATATGTGCTAAAAGGGTTTGAGTTGTCCAAAATAAGTTAAGCAGCCTCCTGTATTTTCGTTGTTATATAATATGAAAAAACATCAAGTGCAGATTCTTGAAACAGACAAAGTGTAGTTATCTAGCAGGCACTAGGGTCATGATTTCAATGGTGCAGCAGGTGCAGTGGCACTGGGACTTATTATAACAAATGACGTGAAAAAAATACCGTATTTGTTACAACATACAAACTTCAAAGTATATAGCACAATAATTGAAATGTTGTAAACCATAAGTAACACAATTCCAATGGCAACGCATGTACAAATATTTGCTATATGCTACTTTTTGTTTCCGAGTTTATGTTCATGCTTAAGTTTTTTTGCAATAACAAAAAATGTGCAGTGCAAATTTAAAAAAGACTTCGCAAGAGAAATCTGTATTAAATCAGGGATGTGGAATTCCTATAGCCCGACGCCCGGGACATATTGTTTGGGGTTAAGGGCAACAAATTTTCATGTGTATTTTGCCCTTGGGACAAGTAGGCCCAACCCCCTACAGCACAAACCCTTTGGCTGCCAATTTACAGTACCACATTATAGATCAGGGAAAGGCATTGCCTGCAGTTAAGGTAATATTTGTGTCCATGTGTTGAAGCTGTTCAAACTTGTATTTATGGTTCATTAATACAAAGCCTTTATTATTAGGGTGAGTGCTCTAAGTAAATGTTGTAAGCTCAGACTGCACTACTAACAATTGTTCCAGTATAAAAGCGTGTACACGCATTTTCAATGTTTAGCAATATGAGGCTATGTATACTGCTCCCAGAATGCTCTCTGATTAGATGAAAATATTTGCAGAAGCATGAAAGCAAGATTTATGATTCTTTGCTTTCAAAATAAAATGTTCACAAAAAAATGCAAAAACATTTCGCTAAACTACTGTAAAACTTTAGGTACCATTTCTTTGCAACATCATTTAGTAAAATGTGTTGATGTATGCTAGTATTTCCCAAAAATATTTATAATGGAAAATCAGTGTAACCAGTTTTAAAAAGATTATGGGAAACATAAAAACAAACAAGCATTGGTAAAGCCAGTAGGTCTAAAATTGTTGGTCAGCCTTTTGGTTTTGTCAATGCGTGACTTGTTTTGGCATGGTTTTTGTAAAATGTTATTGGTGTGGGAGCTGCCAGGCCCTCACCATTATAACAAACATTGGCAAAAGCAAACATTGTTTTGGTCTCAAAAAGCACACATTACCACAGTAGTTCCTGGCACTGAACAAAACGCCTGTGTTGATATGCTCCTTGTGAAAGAACAGAATGCTGTCACTCGCAGTGAAGCTAACCAATAGACAGAGAGAGGGAGAGAGAGAGACAGAATTTTAATAAACACAAAAGGTCATGGTTAATGCCAGACCTAATAAGGGGCCCAATTATCAAACAAAGTCTCAAAAGTGCAGCCATGTCCTTGCATTAAGTGCAGATATACTACGTTTGTGAATTCAAAAGACTTTACACAAGTAGACCAAGAAATAGTACTCCTAGAATATATTTGTGAACTGCATTTCAGCATGAGCAAATGTCCAGCTGTAGATTTGCTCATGCAAAAATCTGAGTGTTTGCAAGTTCATTTTCCCTCCAACCACTTTTTTTCCCAACCTTGGAAGAAGTTTTATGTCTGCCATTGTCAGGAGTAAATGTCCAACCTTTCTCAGTATGGGAAAATATTAGAGAAGAGTTAGTAAAAACCCTTAAAACATGCAAGTTAGTATGTTTGCACAGACTCAAAAGGGCATTCCAACCCTGGAACTGTTGCTTACCACTACCTTCAGCCCCAGTATGTAGATCTGCGGAAACGTGGCAACATAATGGAATTGCCAGTATTCAAACCCTACTATGGAAGGAGCCCTGGCATAATCAGAGAGGATATTTCAGAGTTTTTATATATAATGAGATTGCTGCCATAATTTATCACCGCATTACATGTCACAAAAGGGACAAGTGGATTTTGTTACAGGACAAGCAGATTTATGAAGCAACCTGCCCCATGGACAAGTAGATATTTTATTAAATTCCACACCCCTGAATAAATAAAATAAAACTTGCTCATCTCAATAAAACAATGATCTCACTTTCAGTGTCTTTCTTTCACTTCTATTGCACAACTGCTCAAATGCTCACGTGCAAAATCAAAAGTTCATTTTCATTTATTTATCTTAACAATGGACAACAACCAAACAACACCTTTTCATCTAGTTTTCCTAATCTTGTTTTTTGGGATTTACAAAAACAGTGATTATGCAGCACTTGTATAGTTTTTCATCGACCCTTTACCTATTCTCCCGATAGGTGCACCACTTTCAAGCCTACTTATCAGGTACATGTTTTTTTATCTTTGTCCTCCACCATTTTCTTTTTGAGTTTTATATAGGGAGAACTTGACCCGAAGGTATCAGAGCATTTTACATGAGCACCAGTTACATTACAGATGGACACATTCATTTTTGGTAGGCACGGGGAGATTAAGTGATTTGCCCAGAATCACAGGATGTCCCTGCCAAGACGTGTACCCGGCTGCTCAGCGTCGAGATAGACCACTCTAGCCGTTAGGCCACATCCACTCCCCATTTACCTAATCTACCGACTTCATAATACCACTAGTAACAGCACAGTATATCGCCATTTTGAACATAAACAAATCATAGCATTTTAACAGACTTTCTGTAACTTATATTGTACAACTACACAGCAAGCTACAACTTACAACAAAATAAAGTTTATTATTAATCACATAGGCGAAACCTAATGCATTTACTAATGCTTGTTTTATCCTGCATAGATCTTCAAGAAAATTGCCATGCCAAAGCTGAGCTGAATAAGCTATTGTATTGGCAAATTAAGTGGAAAACCATACACAATGTCAAAAGTTAGAGACAAATTAAAAAAAGCCTTTGCAACTGAATGTGCATCATAACATTAACGCACAGTAATGACCACCACTGTGTAATATGTGTACATATATATTACATGTTTGGCTACTTTTAGTGTACAAAATGCAGTTGTATAAAAATCTATATTACACAGTGTACCATGAAATATGGGAAATATTTCATAGGTGCCTAAGAGTTATGGATTTCATCTTCATAATGTCTGTGAGAAAGTCATCCTTTTTGCTCTCATCACCCCCATTTTTTGACTGATACTTGTGGTAACTGACTCTGACTGCACCCTGAGCCCTGATAACCAGGCCCAGGGCCAGTGCTCTGATTAAAAAGTTGTATAGTAATTAGGTGTAATTACAATTGGCACTGACAGCCTACCTGTGTGCACTGCTGTGTTGTCTGCTGTCATTTTAAAAGTCAGTCTTGCTTTGCAAGCTGCTTTTAAACTGAAATTATATTTAAATTCGACTTTGGATTTTGAAGGTACTTCCAAAGCAGTAAAGTACCTTATTTCTACATAAAAGTCACCCCTAAGGTCTACCCTAGGTGTCCCCAGGACAGGAACATTCTAAAATATGTGCCCTAGTGAGAGAAAAACTGCCAATTGCGTATTTCCCCATTGTAGCATTTTAGCTCCATAGGATAATATAAGAATACTTTAATAATGTGTAATTATTGACAGGAGTGAGCTAAAATAATGTTTCAAAGACTTAAAAGATTGGGAATGATACATCCAACAACTTGCCAATGATCAATTTATCATAACTTGTACAGAAAAGAAGTTATACAACTTTCTTTTTGGAGAGCCAAAATCCAGCCTTCTCGCAGCCTCTCCTGATCTGGCTGATCCAAACTGCTTTGATGCGGTGATAAGTGGCCTGCATAGAGACAGAGGTTATCTGGTGGGGGGAGATTCTGTAACTGGAGAGCCCATTCGTCTGGGCTAAAGAGAGTTCCCAGGACTCCAGGGAATTTTGAGGTTTGCCTCCACCTGGATTCTCTTGTGCATCTCCAGAATAGTCATGACCTTTTCTTGTTAGAGGACTTGGATTTCTTGTCCCTCTCATTTCTAGGCTTAAATCTATCCTGCTGCTATTGCATACAAGAGGGTAGAGGAAAAGGAGACTTCTTTGTGTTCTGAGAAACAAAAGAATCATGCTTATGCTGTGACGGATGCTCGTTCTCTTTGAATAATTTGTGGATTTTATCCTTCAATTTGGGTACAAACAGATGGGTTCCCTCAAAAGGCACTCTCAACACTGTTGCCTTCTGAGCAGAATCAGTGCCCAGTCCTTTAACATCAGATTTTGTCTGGCTGTGATGGAGGCTCAGTAGCCCCTGACAACGTCAAAAGAGATGTCTGAGATGTTCTCAATCTGTCTCACTATGCCCTCCATGAGAGAAGAACAATCTGCAACCTCTTCTATTGACTTAAAGAGTTTATTTGAAGTCAGTGATTAAGGACTGTGACACATAATTTCCATAAATACCAACTATTTGCGCTAGATGGACCCCTGAATTGACCTTTTTTAACACAGAATCTATTATCTTATCTGAGTGGTCTTTATCAATTGGAATACTCTGTTAGAGAGCTTCTGCCCACACTAACGCCCAGAGAATCAATGGGAATAAAATGCAGCAAGGACTTTTGAATGTCAGAAAGTGGGTAAAGTTTAGCCAGAGAACGTGAAAGAATGATTTTGTCCCTCTCTAAACTCCCTTTTCAGAAACTTACAGATATGAGGATAACAGGCAAATCCATCTGACCGGACCTTTGGAATTGCCTCAACAAAGGGACTCGAGGAGGACTCAGGTACTTCCTCAACTTAAAACCCCTCTTTATAAATGTCTGGTAACTTTTCCTTTGTAATGTATTTACCCTTCTGCTTCTCTGAAACATGGCCCTCCTCCTTCTCTGACTCTGAAGACACGTCAGATAAAATGGCCCCAGTTGTGTCTGGCATATTCATTTTCATCTCAACCAAGGTCTCCTTTACAAGCCTTTTAATTCTTTCAGCCTCCATCTTCTTAGAGCTCCTTCATACCTGCCCCTCTGTGCTCCCCTTTACTATCCAAATTAACAAAGGAGGGAGTGAAGAGGTAATGCTCAAGGAGCATAAGGGGTGGATACGTCCTCCTCAAGTCAATGTCAAAAAACAAAGGGATCCACCCTTATGAAAAAATACAGAAGTGTTCCTCCAGACTACGTGTTTCTCCTACAATGGTGGGAAGCACACAGCTTTGTTTAAATACCCCTCACCCACCAAAAGGGCCCTTGGTGGCATGCTTCATCATTGGGGTCTTCCCGCCCGCTGCGGGACGGGGCGTGCTGCGACCTACGACTACGCGGGAGCACTGATTTTGAAAACAATACTATATGTGGTGTAGGAGTGTGAGTGGAAGGGTCAAAAGTGAGTGAAAAATAGTGAAAAGTTAAAAAATACCTGGCTTGGCGGAAAAAATAAACTTTAATGTTCCTTTGAGCTGGCATTGTTAAAAATGGGGAATGAGATGGAGATACTATGCTTCAATGGGTAGTCTCTCCTGAGTCGACATGTTTCGAAGCCCTCCCCTGGCTTCTCATCAGGACCTTGAGGAGATCCCTTCTACACTCAAAATGACAAAAAATATATATATTCCTCAAAAGTGTATTTACATATATTCAATAATTAGTGGTGCACATAACACTATACATGAACAATATACTATACCCCAATAGGTATATTGCTGGATAGGGTTTCAATTATTCCCAAATAATGCCACATGAGCCTTGAAAAACGGGAGGGAAGGAGTACCTATAGTCATACAAATATCAAGGTTACCTCCTCACCAGGACACTAAGGGGCCGATTCCGATCTCGGTCGGAGGCGCACCCAATACTATTCGGTCGGGAAAAAAGCCATGCGAAAGCCAGTTTCCCGACCGATCCGTACAGTACACCGAACGAGCAAGTACGATGCGCACAACAGCAAAAATCCCGGCCGAGCCGTACTCACCCAAACCAGGTCCTGTTCTCCGACCGAGGCGAATCCGGAAACGCCGAATCGAGTCGCACGGAAGGGAAAATGCAGCCCCGTCCGGCCGAACAAGTACGATGCGCTTTCCGTACGCTGCCGAACCCGTCGCTACGCACGGCACGTCAAAGCATCCGGGAGAGGCGCACATAAGCTCCGAATCGCGCCACAACACGATCCACGGCTACGAGACGAACACAGCACCGACGAGGACGACGCGAAGCGACGAGGACGAAGCCAAGCGACGAGGACGACGCGAAGCAACGAGAAGGACGAACGACACGAACCAACCATGAATCCCTTCGTCCCGATCATACCAATATTCTACATCTACTACCGGAACAGGCACGGACGCGTACGGCGCAGAAGGTAAGTCAGACACCAACCACAAAACACATACAACACGTACACGACACATCACACACATACACTGGGAATCTGAATATACTTACACCAGCAACAGCAGCACCATAGGGGCAGGATGCCCATCACCAATGCCACATATGCACACAGGGGCCTGAATGCGCGCCACCACCCCAACCCAGGGGGGCTGGATGCCAACCACCACAACCACCCTCAACCAGGGGGGCAGGATGCCTACCACTACTACCACCCTCAACCAGGGGGCAGGATGCCTACCACTACTACCACCTCAACCAGGGGGGCAGGATGCCTACCACTACTACCACCCTCACCCAGGGGGCAGGATGCCCACCACTACTACCACCCTTAGCCAGGGGGCTGGATGCCTACCACCACCCTTAGCCAGGGGGCTGGATGCCCACCACTACTACCACCCTTAGCCAGGGGGCAGGATGCCTACCACTACTACCACCCTCACCCAGGGGGGCAGGATGCCCACCACTACTACCACCCTTAGCCAGGGGGCTGGATGCCTACCACCACCCTTAGCCAGGGGGCAGGATGCCTACCACTACTACCACCCTCAACCAGGGGGGCAGGATGCCTACCACTACTACCACCCTCACCAAGGGGGGCAGGATGCCCACCACTACTACCACCCTTAGCCAGGGGGGCTGGATGCCTACCACCACCCTTAGCCAGGGGGCTGGATGCCCACCACTACTACCACCCTTAGCCAGGGGGCAGGATGCCTACCACTACTACCACCCTCACCCAGGGGGCAGGATGCCCACCACTACTACCACCCTTAGCCAGGGGGCTGGATGCCTACCACCACCCTTAGCCAGGGGGCTGGATGCCTACCACTACTACCACCCCCACCCAGGGGGCAGGATGCCTACCACTACTACCACCCTCACCCAGGGGGCAGGATGCCCACCACTACTACCACCCTTAGCCAGGGGGCTGGATGCCTACCACTACTACCACCCTCAACCAGGGGGCAGGATGCCCACCACTACTACCACCCTTAGCCAGGGGGCTGGATGCCTACCACTACTACCACCCTCAACCAGGGGGGCAGGATGCCTACCACTACTACCACCCTTAGCCAGGGGGGCAGGATGCCCACCACTACTACCACCCTTAGCCAGGGGGGCTGGATGCCTACCACCACCCTTAGCCAGGGGGGCTGGATGCCTACCACTACTACCACCCCCACCCAGGGGGCAGGATGCCTACCACTACTACCACCCTCACCCAGGGGGGCAGGATGCCTACCACTACTACCACCCTCAACCAGGGGGCAGGATGCCTACCACTACTACCACCCTCACCCAGGGGGCAGGATGCCTACCACTACTACCACCCTCAACCAGGGGGGCAGGATGCCCACCACTACTACCACCCTTAGCCAGGGGGCTGGATGCCTACCACTACTACCACCCTCAACCAGGGGGCAGGATGCCCACCACTACTACCACCCTTAGCCAGGGGGGCTGGATGCCTACCACCACCCTTAGCCAGGGGGGCTGGATGCCTACCACTACTACCACCCCCACCCAGGGGGGCAGGATGCCTACCACTACTACCACCCTCACCCGGGGGGCAGGATGCCCACCACTACTACCACCCTTAGCCAGGGGGCTGGATGCCTACCACTACTACCACCCTCAACCAGGGGGCAGGATGCCCACCACTACTACCACCCTTAGCCAGGGGGCTGGATGCCTACCACTACTACCACCCTCAACCAGGGGGGCAGGATGCCTACCACTACTACCACCCTTAGCCAGGGGGCAGGATGCCCACCACTACTACCACCCTTAGCCAGGGGGGCTGGATGCCTACCACCACCCTTAGCCAGGGGGCTGGATGCCTACCACTACTACCACCACCACCCAGGGGGCAGGATGCCTACCACTACTACCACCCTCACCCAGGGGGCAGGATGCCTACCACTACTACCACCCTCAACCAGGGGGGCAGGATGCCTACCACTACTACCACCCTCACCCAGGGGGGCAGGATGCCCACCACTACTACCACCCTTAGCCAGGGGGCTGGATGCCTACCACCACCCTTAGCCAGGGGGCTGGATGCCCACCACTACTACCACCCTTAGCCAGGGGGCTGGATGCCTACCACTACTACCACCCTCAACCAGGGGGCAGGATGCCCACCACTACTACCACCCTTAGCCAGGGGGCTGGATGCCTACCACTACTACCACCCTCAACCAGGGGGGCAGGATGCCTACCACTACTACCACCCTTAGCCAGGGGGCAGGATGCCCACCACTACTACCACCCTTAGCCAGGGGGCAGGACACTAAGGGGCCGATTCCGATCTCGGTCGGAGGCGCACTCAATACTATTCGGTCGGGAAAAAGCCATGCGAAAGCCAGTTTCCCGACCGATCCGTACAGTACACCGAACGAGCAAGTACGATGCGCACAACAGCAAAAATCCCGGCCGAGCCGTACTCACCCAAACCAGGTCCTGTTCTCCGACCGAGGCGAATCCGGAAACGCCGAATCGAGTCGCACGGAAGGGAAAATGCAGCCCCGTCCGGCCGAACAAGTACGATGCGCAGCAATACACGTAAC
>CAWUFW010021398.1:0-122280 GCA_963921515.1 Calotriton arnoldi | reverse complement strand
TTCATCCACTCCCTCCCATATCTACTACTAAGGGGTCAATTCCGATTCGGGCCGGAAAAAGCACCGACCGACACGGAGCCGGAAAATTACCGACCGACACGTACCAGTGGCGCCCGACACGCCAAGTACGATGCAAGCCGCGATAAATCCGACCGACACGTTAGGAAACCAAGCCGACCGACCGAGCCGCTCGGAAAATAGCAATCCGGCCGGAAAAACACGCGAATCCAACCGACCGACACGCACCCGGAACAAATCCGACCGAATCGTACCCGCCAACTCCAAACCGCAAAGTACGATGCAAGGCGCGAAAAACACGACCGAGTCGGACGGAGGACAAGCCGTACGACCGACACGCATACAAAACCGAGCCGAAGCAACACAATACACCGCGACCGACGCGCACGCAGCATAGAAAACTGCACAAACACAGCGTGAACGAAACGGAAAACACCGTACGAGACCAATGCAGGGTCCGACTCGGTCACAAGAACGTTTCCAACATACACAAACAGCACAAAGGAAAAATCAACCAAAAAAGGCCAAACAAGCAATTACCAAGCCAATAAATACTGGGGGGGTGGGGACAGAGAACAAAGACACACCCACAACTCCACCTATATAAAGGACACAAATCACTACCATGAGCCTTTGCAAATGCCATTCCACTGCCAGCACCCAAGAGGAAGCAACCACACACCCACAGCTCATCCCTCACACAAGCCACACACCATCAGCACACCTACAAATACCTACCTCACATACACCCAGCAAAACACACACTCACACACCCTCACCTGCACACCAACACACACATCACTCACCATCACCACCCATCACCATGCCCCCAAGAAGAATCACAAGTTCCTAGATTGTGAATTGGAAGTCCTGGTAGACGAGATCCTCAGGGTAGAGCCACATCTGTTTGGCACATTGGTCCAACAGACCCCCATGTCGCAGAAAACCAAGATGTGGGAGAGGATCATCAACAGGGTGAACGCACAATCACCATGTCGGCGCACAAGGACCGACATCCAGAACAGGTGGTATGACGTGCGCAGGAGGGTACGGAAACTGCTGAAGCAAGACTACATCAACAGCCAACACACCGGCAGTGGCCCTCCTGCCAAGCCAATATACCTCAGGCCCTGGGAGGAGAAGGTGCGGGCCATCCTTCCGCCAGTGAGCGTATATGGACTAGAGGACATCCCAGAGCCTGGTGAGTACACAACAAATGTACACAATAAACTGCCACAAAACACACACATCACTGTCAAGGGGAGAGTCAAACCATGCACTCATAGCAATTACACAGCAACTAGAACAGAATCATCCCAAAATGTGTATGTCAGTCAGATAAACACAACACATGCCATCAAAAAAGTCACATCCAACTGTGCCAACACATGTACAAACACAACCACAACTACAGCTAGGCAGTGGCACAAATAGAACTAACACACACATCCACACATGTAGCCACCACAACAACACCAACACACAGTGAAGACCACTCAAAGGAAGGAATTCTGTGTATGCTGGCCAAGTCAGTGTAGCCAATAGCATCATGGGAGTCGCAGTCACACATATTGCCCCCCACAACTGTCCCATCAACACCACCCTGAACCATGCTCACATCACAGGGAGTGGAGAAGGACTCACAAGATGGCTGACACTGGCTACTGCTGTGGGGAGCACAAGGCCCTGCTGCCAACTGTGCACCAACAAACAGCAGGACACCACTGACTGACATCCTGAGAGGCAACTTACACTCCCTGCAATGCAAGCACGTTCCATGGTGGGATATCTGGCTGGCTGGGTGGGAAGGGGGACTAGCAGCACTGACTATAGTCACCAGCACCTCCCCTCACCCCCACCCAACACAAACTCCACAGTACCCACCTGGTAGAATGCAATGCCCTCCATCCTAACACAAGATCCCACAAAGCACCACCACCCTGGGTTATGTTGTGTGAAGCACAGGGACACTCTTGGGACTATTAGCCAAACAACTGCCAGGACAACACTCCCAGCCATCCTGTCAGCACAGCCAGCCCACCCCACAGGGAAGCAGAGTCAAAAGGAAGGAAGCATGGGCATGCTGGGAAGGGGGTGGAGGCAATAGCATGATGGGAGTCGTAGTCACAGACATAGCTCACCCTCACAACTGTCCCATCAACACCACTCCTGAACCATGCTCACATCACAGGGAGTGGAGAAGGACTCACAAGATGGCTGACACTGGCTACTGCTGTGGGGAGCACAAGGCCCTGCTGCCAACTGTGCACCAACAAACAGCAGGACACCACTGACTGACATCCTGAGAGACAACTTACACTCCCTGCAATGCAAGCACATTCCATGGTGGGATATCTGGCTGGCTGGGTGGGAAGGGGGACTTGCAGCACTGACTATAGTCACCAGCACATCCCCTCACCCCCCCAACACAAACTCCACAGTACCCACCTGGTAGAATGCAATGCCCTCCATCCTAACACAAGATCCCACAAAGCACCACCACCCTGGGTTATGTTGTGTGAAGCACAGGGACACTCTTGGGACTCTTAGTCAAACAACTGCCAGGACAACACTCCCAGCCATCCTGTCAGCACAGCCAGCCCACCCCACAGGGAAGCAGAGTCAAAAGGAAGGAAGCATGGGCATGCTGGGAAGGGGGTGGAGGCAATAGCATGATGGGAGTCGTAGTCACAGACATAGCTCACCCTCACAACTGTCCCATCAACACCACCCTGAACCATGCTCACATCACAGGGAGTGGAGAAGGACTCACAAGATGGCTGACACTGGCTACTGCTGTGGGGAGCACAAGGCCCTGCTGCCAACTGTGCACCAACAAACAGCAGGACACCACTGACTGACATCCTGAGAGACAACTTACACTCCCTGCAATGCAAGCACGTTCCATGGTGGGATATCTGGCTGGCTGGGTGGGAAGGGGGACTAGCAGCACTGACTATAGTCACCAGCACCTCCCCTCACCCCCCAACACAAACTCCACAGTACCCACCTGGTAGAATGCAATGCCCTCCATCCTAACACAAGATCCCACAAAGCACCACCACCCTGGGTTATGTTGTGTGAAGCACAGGGACACTCTTGGGACTCTTAGCCAAACAACTGCCAGGACAACACTCCCAGCCATCCTGTCAGCACAGCCAGCCCACCCCACAGGGAAGCAGAGTCAAAAGGAAGGAAGCATGGGCATGCTGGGAAGGGGGTGGAGGCAATAGCATGATGGGAGTCGTAGTCACAGACATAGCTCACCCTCACAACTGTCCCATCAACACCACCCTGAACCATGCTCACATCACAGGGAGTGGAGAAGGACTCACAAGATGGCTGACACTGGCTACTGCTGTGGGAGCACAAGGCCCTGCTGCCAACTGTGCACCAACAAACAGCAGGACACCACTGACTGACATCCTGAGAGACAACTTACACTCCCTGCAATGCAAGCACGTTCCATGGTGGGATATCTGGCTGGCTGGGTGGGAAGGGGGACTAGCAGCACTGACTATAGTCACCAGCACCTCCCCTCACCCCCCCCAACACAAACTCCACAGTACCCACCTGGTAGAATGCAATGCCCTCCATCCTAACACAAGATCCCACAAAGCACCACCACCCTGGGTTATGTTGTGTGAAGCACAGGGACACTCTTGGGACTCTTAGCCAAACAACTGCCAGGACAACACTCCCAGCCATCCTGTCAGCACAGCCAGCCCACCCCACAGGGAAGCAGAGTCAAAAGGAAGGAAGCATGGGCATGCTGGGAAGGGGGTGGAGGCAATAGCATGATGGGAGTCGTAGTCACAGACATAGCTCACCCTCACAACTGTCCCATCAACACCACCCTGAACCATGCTCACATCACAGGGAGTGGAGAAGGACTCACAAGATGGCTGACACTGGCTACTGCTGTGGGGAGCACAAGGCCCTGCTGCCAACTGTGCACCAACAAACAGCAGGACACCACTGACTGACATCCTGAGAGACAACTTACACTCCCTGCAATGCAAGCACGTTCCATGGTGGGATATCTGGCTGGCTGGGTGGGAAGGGGGACTTGCAGCACTGACTATAGTCACCAGCACCTCCCCTCACCCCCCCAACACAAACTCCACAGTACCCACCTGGTAGAATGCAATGCCCTCCATCCTAACACAAGATCCCACAAAGCACCACCACCCTGGGTTATGTTGTGTGAAGCACAGGGACACTCTTGGGACTCTTAGCCAAACAACTGCCAGGACAACACTCCCAGCCATCCTGTCAGCACAGCCAGCCCACCCCACAGGGAAGCAGAGTCAAAGGAAGGAAGCATGGGCATGCTGGGAAGGGGGTGGAGGCAATAGCATGATGGGAGTCGTAGTCACAGACATAGCTCACCCTCACAACTGTCCCATCAACACCACCCTGAACCATGCTCACATCACAGGGAGTGGAGAAGGACTCACAAGATGGCTGACACTGGCTACTGCTGTGGGGAGCACAAGGCCCTGCTGCCAACTGTGCACCAACAAACAGCAGGACACCACTGACTGACATCCTGAGAGACAACTTACACTCCCTGCAATGCAAGCACGTTCCATGGTGGGATATCTGGCTGGCTGGGTGGGAAGGGGGACTAGCAGCACTGACTATAGTCACCAGCACCTCCCCTCACCCCCCCACCACAAACTCCACAGTACCCACCTGGTAGAATGCAATGCCCTCCATCCTAACACAAGATCCCACAAAGCACCACCACCCTGGGTTATGTTGTGCGAAGCACAGGGACACTCTTGGGACTCTTAGCCAAACAACTGCCAGGACAACACTCCCAGCCATCCTGTCAGCACAGCCAGCCCACCCCACAGGGAAGCAGAGTCAAAAGGAAGGAAGCATGGGCATGCTGGGAAGGGGGGTGGAGGCAATAGCATGATGGGAGTCGTAGTCACAGACATAGCTCACCCTCACAACTGTCCCATCAACACCACCCTGAACCATGCTCACATCACAGGGAGTGGAGAAGGACTCACAAGATGGCTGACACTGGCTACTGCTGTGGGGAGCACAAGGCCCTGCTGCCAACTGTGCACCAACAAACAGCAGGACACCACTGACTGACATCCTGAGAGACAACTTACACTCCCTGCAATGCAAGCACGTTCCATGGTGGGATATCTGGCTGGCTGGGTGGGAAGGGGGACTAGCAGCACTGACTATAGTCACCAGCACCTCCCCTCACCCCCCCCCAACACAAACTCCACAGTACCCACCTGGTAGAATGCAATGCCCTCCATCCTAACACAAGATCCCACAAAGCACCACCACCCTGGGTTATGTTGTGTGAAGCACAGGGACACTCTTGGGACTCTTAGCCAAACAACTGCCAGGACAACACTCCCAGCCATCCTGTCAGCACAGCCAGCCCACCCCACAGGGAAGCAGAGTCAAAAGGAAGGAAGCATGGGCATGCTGGGAAGGGGGGTGGAGGCAATAGCATGATGGGAGTCGTAGTCACAGACATAGCTCACCCTCACAACTGTCCCATCAACACCACCCTGAACCATGCTCACATCACAGGGAGTGGAGAAGGACTCACAAGATGGCTGACACTGGCTACTGCTGTGGGGAGCACAAGGCCCTGCTGCCAACTGTGCACCAACAAACAGCAGGACACCACTGACTGACATCCTGAGAGACAACTTACACTCCCTGCAATGCAAGCACGTTCCATGGTGGGATATCTGGCTGGCTGGGTGGGAAGGGGGACTAGCAGCACTGACTATAGTCACCAGCACCTCCCCTCACCCCCCCAACACAAACTCCACAGTACCCACCTGGTAGAATGCAATGCCCTCCATCCTAACACAAGATCCCACAAAGCACCACCACCCTGGGTTATGTTGTGTGAAGCACAGGGACACTCTTGGGACTCTTAGCCAAACAACTGCCAGGACAACACTCCCAGCCATCCTGTCAGCACAGCCAGCCCACCCCACAGGGAAGCAGAGTCAAAAGGAAGGAAGCATGTGCATGCTGGGAAGGGGGTGGAGGCAATAGCATGATGGGAGTCGTAGTCACAGACATAGCTCACCCTCACAACTGTCCCATCAACACCACCCTGAACCATGCTCACATCACAGGGAGTGGAGAAGGACTCACAAGATGGCTGACACTGGCTACTGCTGTGGGGAGCACAAGGCCCTGCTGCCAACTGTGCACCAACAAACAGCAGGACACCACTGACTGACATCCTGAGAGACAACTTACACTCCCTGCAATGCAAGCACGTTCCATGGTGGGATATCTGGCTGGCTGGGTGGGAAGGGGGACTTGCAGCACTGACTATAGTCACCAGCACCTCCCCTCACCCCCCAACACAAACTCCACAGTACCCACCTGGTAGAATGCAATGCCCTCCATCCTAACACAAGATCCCACAAAGCACCACCACCCTGGGTTATGTTGTGTGAAGCACAGGGACACTCTTGGGACTCTTAGCCAAACAACTGCCAGGACAACACTCCCAGCCATCCTGTCAGCACAGCCAGCCCACCCCACAGGGAAGCAGAGTCAAAAGGAAGGAAGCATGGGCATGCTGGGAAGGGGGGTGGAGGCAATAGCATGATGGGAGTCGTAGTCACAGCCCTACATCCCCCACCACATGGCCCAGCAAGCTCACACTCACGCATGCACATCCCACAGAGAGTGGAAAGGCCCATCAAAGATGACTGACACTGTTGCTGTGTCGTGGGGAGCACAAGGGCATGCTGGGTACTGCACACCAACCAACAGCAGGACACCACTGTCAGCCATCTTGCCATTGCCCTCACACCCACACCCACTGAACTCCACACAAAAGCAAGTAAGTATGGGAATGCTGGCAAGTGGGATGGAGGCAATGGCATGATGGGAGTCGTAGTCACAGACATAGCTCACCCTCACAACTGTCCCATCAACACCACCCTGAACCATGCTCACATCACAGGGAGTGGAGAAGGACTCACAAGATGGCTGACACTGGCTACTGCTGTGGGGAGCACAAGGCCCTGCTGCCAACTGTGCACCAACAAACAGCAGGACACCACTGACTGACATCCTGAGAGACAACTTACACTCCCTGCAATGCAAGCACGTTCCATGGTGGGATATCTGGCTGGCTGGGTGGGAAGGGGGACTTGCAGCACTGACTATAGTCACCAGCACCTCCCCTCACCCCCCCCCAACACAAACTCCACAGTACCCACCTGGTAGAATGCAATGCCCTCCATCCTAACACAAGATCCCACAAAGCACCACCACCCTGGGTTATGTTGTGTGAAGCACAGGGACACTCTTGGGACTCTTAGCCAAACAACTGCCAGGACAACACTCCCAGCCATCCTGTCAGCACAGCCAGCCCACCCCACAGGGAAGCAGAGTCAAAAGGAAGGAAGCATGGGCATGCTGGGAAGGGGGTGGAGGCAATAGCATGATGGGAGTCGTAGTCACAGCCCTACATCCCCCACCACATGGCCCAGCAAGCTCACACTCACGCATGCACATCCCACAGAGAGTGGAAAGGCCCATCAAAGATGACTGACACTGTTGCTGTGTCGTGGGGAGCACAAGGGCATGCTGGGTACTGCACACCAACCAACAGCAGGACACCACTGTCAGCCATCTTGCCATTGCCCTCACACCCACACCCACTGAACTCCACACAAAAGCAAGTAAGTATGGGAATGCTGGCAAGTGGGGTGGAGGCAATGGCATGATGGGAGTCGTAGTCACAGACATAGCTCACCCTCACAACTGTCCCATCAACACCACCCTGAACCATGCTCACATCACAGGGAGTGGAGAAGGACTCACAAGATGGCTGACACTGGCTACTGCTGTGGGGAGCACAAGGCCCTGCTGCCAACTGTGCACCAACAAACAGCAGGACACCACTGACTGACATCCTGAGAGACAACTTACACTCCCTGCAATGCAAGCACGTTCCATGGTGGGATAACTGACTGGCTGGGTGGGTGGGTGGGAAGGAGGTCTGGCTGTCAACCAAACACAATCAATGCAGACCATGTTCACACCCCAGAGAATACATAGAAATGCCCAAATAATGCAGGACAATGTGCCACACCAATATCAACCCCTGACTGTGACGACTTAGGACAATACAATGTACAGGCCCGCACCCCGAGGCACAGTCACAACTGTCAGGTGTGTCAACCACTGATGCCTGCAGAAACATGACATACATTGTTTGTGTCTCCCAAAAACAGGTGATGATAGGGACACAGCAGCAGACGCTGAGGAGTCCCAGTCCCAGGCTCAAGAGGATGCCGAGCTCACTGGCGTCGTACAGCCTCTGTCCTCCTCGGACGATGAACAACCTGGCACATCCGGTGCAAGTCAACATGCAGCACCAGCAGGTCCACCAGCTGCACCCCCTGCACCCACCCCTCCAACGACTGTCACCACGAATACCATCCCTGCCGACATGGACGGAATAAGGAGCAACACCAGCGCAGTGACCCTGGACCAACCTGGGGCCATGGACACCACCACCACCACCAACCCCCAAGGTGGACCAGGGTCATCTGTGCGTGCAACTGCACACACTGCACATGTCAGCAGGGGTGGTGGGAGGGGTGGGAGACAGAGGTCGCTGCTTGCAGACGTTGCTGGTGTGCATGAAGACCCACAACTGGTACGCATAGCTGATGCGTACCAGTCCAGCACCGGAGAGCTCAGCCAGGTAGTGGGGCTCCTCAGAGACATCAAACAGCAGCAGGCTGCCCATCATGCCCGCTTGGACTCCCACATGTCCCACGTGGAGTCACACATGTCACGTGTGGACTCCCACATGTCCCGCGTGGAGTCCAAGTGGGATGTACTACATGAGATGACGGCGGTGCACAGGGACATTTTACAATGCCTCCGCCAGATGAACAGCAACCAGTCCACACCTCCCTGTGTGCCAACAACATCTGGTACAGAACAAACTGCAACTGCCACAGGGAGGGAGGAGGACTCTGGCGGAGAGTCCCCTGCACCGCAGCAGTCTGCACTTGAGGGCCCCCCCAAGAAGAGGGGTCGTCCGAGGAGGGGAAAGTGAGAGGCTGATGGCCAAGCGCAACTCCCAGGAAGCCTGAACCTGTTCTGGATTTTCGCCTTTGTGCACAGACTGTTCACCCTGTTGATGGCAACACTACTCCCACACATTGCATGGGGAGTACAAGTTGGAACAATGTGTCAGACAACTGTGGCCCCGATACTGGGGATCCTGTCTACCTGGACTTTCAATTCACCTAGGAACTTGGGATTGCAAGATTCATGTACAGCACAACCCATCCTATGCACTATTAACACAGATGTATCACAATAAACACACTAATACACCATACTTGCCTCTGTCGTGATTCCAACGTGGGTGCTGTTATGGGGATGATGAACTGCAAAATTACACTGTGTATGCGAACTGCAACAGCAAGGACAACACAGGCATGTGAGTACAGGCAACGTGACACATATGAGGGAGACACACCACCAGGGGTACACAACACATACACACCTAGGCCATCTGACTCATTGCCTACACTGATGTTGCCAGGGAAGACGGTGCAATGCACAGACACCACACCCATTCCCAGTTGTAGTCAAGTAGCCCACAGGTGCAGTAAGCAAATGGCAGTCAAATGTGTGACCACAGACAACGCACATCACTAAGTGAAGCACAGGTTTATTACACAGTAGCAACATGCCGTAACCACTACAGATGCAAGGTAACCCCACCTGGTAGCGGGCACACAGTCAACAACTGTAGACGGAAGGAAGTCCATGGGTGTGGCGCACATCACCTGTAGGGACACAACAGCTACCAGCCTGGATGTGCAATCACGTCGTCGGTGGACACAGTTGACCAAACGAATCTGAAAGTACCCTGTGAAGGACAGAAATGACACACAGTCAAAAGCAATGCAGTACAGGACAGATCAGCAAAACTCATGCACAATACATGTTACAAGATACCCACCCAGAACCAAGTTAGCATGTCAACACTGTTGGGGAGTACAGCCCACCTGTCACCACACATCGCAACACACATCCTGTCAAGTAGCCCATGGACACACTCCAACAGCACCAGAGCACCACCCACACATCATGCCAACTCACATCATTCACATGACACCTCAGGATACTCACATTCAGCTAAAGAAGTTGGTGATGAGCTGTGTGCGGACATCACCATCACCATCATCATCATCATCATCGTCACTGGCATCGTGGTCCAGGCCAGGATCCTCCACAGGTGGCGGATGTTGGTCATCGTCATCCTGGATGAGAGGCAACTCCTTCCGCACTGCCAGGTTGTGTAGCATGCAGCAGACGATGATAATCTTGCACACTTTCGCAGGGGCATATGGGAGGGACCCTCCGGTCTTGTCCAGGCAGCGGAAGCGGCTCTTCAGGAGACCAAAGGTCCGCTCAATCACTCTCCTGGTCCGACCATGTGCCTCATTGTAGCGCATCTGGGCAGGTGTCACAGGGTTCCTGAGGGGTGTCAGCAACCACGGCATGTTGGGGTATCCCGAGTCACCTACGGACAGACAAGTGCACATCAGCTGACTTGGAAAAGTGGGCGGAATACTACAGATCAGATCACACACAATGGCACAAAGTCAGTACACACCGACAAGCCAGGCACGCTGGTTCTGCATCTGTGCCATCATCCTGGGGATGCGACTACTCCTCATCACAAAGGCATCGTGTGCTGAACCAGGGAAACGGGCACACACGTGTGTGATGGTCATGTCTGCAAGACACACCACCAGTGCATTGACCGAGTGGTAGTGCTTGCGGTTCCTGTAGGCCTGCTCCTGGGCCTGTGGTGGTACCAAAGCCACATGTGTCCCATCAATGGAGCCAATGACATGCGGCATCCTCCCCAGGGCATAAAAGTCACTCTTCACGTCAGTGAGTCGTCGCAGTCTAGGGAAATAGATGTACCGGTTCAGGAAGAGCAACATTGCCGCCAAAACATCGCGGAGCACACGGCTGAACATGGTCTGTGACATCCCACCAGCAGACGCCACAGTATGTTGGAAGGTACCGGTGGCAAAGAAGTGTAGGGCTGCCATCACCTTCACCTTGGGGGTCAGCGCTGTAGGATACGGCCGGCCAGGCTGCAAATGTGGGGACAACTGCACTGCCAAATCCTCAATCAGCTGCCTGGTGAAGCGGTACCGTCGGATGCTGTCCCGTTCCACCATCGTTGCCAGGTCTGGGAATGGCCGATGGACAGCAGGAGCCCTGCAGTGCAGAGGAGAAGTAAGCAAGATCGTCAGTCACCCCACATATGCGGCATTGAACACACTCAAGATCCCAACATACATCATCATGAGGCACAACTACATGAAGTGTGCAGTACCGGAACGACATGTATGGTACATACATGGCCAACATCTGTCAACACGGTCCTACAGGTGGCATCAATTTGTCCCAGGTTGGCCCATTGGATATCATGATGCTGTGTCACAGTCACCCCCACAGTGACATGTGAGGACAGATGTGCCCCAGGCACCACAGCTCAACGACAGGCACATTCCCAGGGACCCTGTAATGCCACATGGACACTGGCATCACCTGGAGTATCATGTGTACACCACAGCAAAACAAACATGACCCCCACAGGTAGTGGCCACACTTGCCATGGCAGGACAGCCATGGACGTCTGTGACACACACGCACAACATCAGAGTCCATGCACACACAACGTGGATGTGGAGACTGTCTCCCATTGTGCACATGAAATCAGAGACATTGTAAACACTACATGCACAAAGACTGTGGAGGGCCATCACTATTGTGCCACTGGGACACCCTGGCTCAAACATACCGTCCCACATGGGACTCACGGGGTATGTGACATGACATACACAAACACCACTGTGAAATGTGACCATGACACATGCACAGATATGAACAGTTGCACATCACAGTGGTCACGTACACGTAACACCCAGGATCCTGTCCCCATGAACACGTGCACAGCCTGGGGGTGGCTGCCCACAGGTGACACCCACAGGACAACATGTACACCAACATACACACAATAGGAAATGCAGCCTTACATGCCTTATGATAAGGTTTGGACAGGCTGTCGTGATGTAGGTGTGCCCCTCACTCCCTGGGAGCTATCTGTGGCTGGCATATGTCCATCTGAGACAGGCATGCTGACCTATGCCAGTCACATATACAGTGATGCGTTGAACCGCAATGGACCGATCGGTGCCTCCGGCCGGCCCATTGCTTTCAATGTGTGCGGGTACGCGTTGTACCCCTGTGCGCGTTGAACTGCAATGGACCGATCGGTGCCTCCGGCCGGCCCATTGCTTTCAATGTGTGCGGGTATGCGTTGTACCCCTGTGCGCGTTGAACTGCAATGGACCGATCGGTGCCTCCGGCCGGCCCATTGCATTCAATGTGTGCGGGTACGCGTTGTACCCCTGTGCGCGTTGAACTGCAATGGACCGATCGGTGCCTCCGGCCGGCCCATTGCTTTCAATGTGTGCGGGTACGCGTTGTACCCCTGTGCGCGTTGAACTGCAATGGACCGATCGGTGCCTCCGGCCGGCCCATTGCATTCAATGTGTGCGGGTACGCGTTGTACCCCTGTGCGCGTTGAACTGCAATGGACCGATCGGTGCCTCCGGCCGGCCCATTGCTTTCAATGTGTGCGGGTACGCGTTGTACCCCTGTGCGCGTTGAACTGCAATGGACCGATCGGTGCCTCCGGCCGGCCCATTGCTTTCAATGTGTGCGGGTACGCGTTGTACCCCTGTGCGCGTTGAACTGCAATGGACCGATCGGTGCCTCCGGCCGGCCCATTGCATTCAATGTGTGCGGGTACGCGTTGTACCCCTGTGCGCGTTGAACTGCAATGGACCGATCGGTGCCTCCGGCCGGCCCATTGCTTTCAATGTGTGCGGGTACACGTTGTACCCCAGTGCGCGTTGAACTGCAATGGACCGATCGGTGCCTCCGGCCGGCCCATTGCTTTCAATGTGTGCGGGTACGCGTTGTACCCCTGTGCGCGTTGTACCGCAATGGACCGATCGGTGCGCACCCATTGACAATGGGCTTGCCTGGCAACGGACGCGTTTTCGAATTTCGAACGAGTCGGTTGCTGGAAAATCAGTTGGTCACCCACAACAATGTTGCAAAATCATGTATGTCATGAAGTTGAAGTTTTGAAGGATGCTGTGGGCGTGTTTTGGTGCTGCTATTCCATGGATTGGCCAGATTCAGAAGATGCAAACGACTTGGACCTATCACTTTGGACACAAGGGACAGTATCTGCCTCTCCAGCACATATATATTGCTGCCTGTTCCCCTGAGAGCCCACTTGCCTGCACTACATGCTCCAGGACGACATCTGCCACTGCACTGCTGCTGTCTCTGCCCCTCTGGACCCTGCAATGGCACGTACTGTGGAGAGAGCCCCAGCCTTCAGCCTTGAGGAGAA
The DNA here is from genome assembly GCA_963921515.1 of Calotriton arnoldi. NCBI lineage: Eukaryota > Metazoa > Chordata > Amphibia > Caudata > Salamandridae > Calotriton > Calotriton arnoldi. The sequence continues at coordinate 108,758 of CAWUFW010021398.1, read as the reverse complement.
CCAGGCCCTGCTGGACAGCCTACTTCCACAGTACAGCAAGCTGTATGGGACACCAGGGGAGCAGGTGAGTGTTCTGTGCACTGCCTTTCTGAATGTGCATTTTGTCTGACTAGCAAGGCTGAGAGTCAGCACGCCACTGGCTAGCAGGCTCACTGAGTAGTTGTCACCCCCCATAGTGTGTGGTGACTTGCACTGGACAGGTATGGTGCAGTGACAGTGCTTCTGAACAGGGTTTTACTCCCCATGCAATGATACCATGTAGTGACTTCTGGAAAACTGTCCATGGGCAGCCGTGCACTGCCTGTGTACACCATGTGCCCCTGTGATTGCGACATGTATATGCAACTGTGTCATGCACGGATATGTTGCATGTGTAGTAATGGCCTTATCACTTTGTCATCCTGACAGGCTTCTGCCCATCGGAAGCATGAGATATGGAAGGACATCGTCCGGGCTGTCCGGTCCGTGGGGGTCTACAAGCGCCGGATCCGCAACTGCCAAAAGAGGTGGCAGGACCTTCGGGGCTGGACCCGGAGGATTGCACGGGTCCAGCTGAAGCTGTCGCCTCCTCGCAGGAGGGGCGGAACACGGACCCTGACCCCCCACATGCTCAGGATCCTGGCGGTGGTCTTTCCAGACCTGGATGGGCAGCTGAAGGCCAGAGAGCAGCAAGGAGGGGGTGAGTCAAAGACTGCACTGTGTACTCTGTCTAACATGCTATGTGCCCTCCTCGGGCCTGGTTAAACTGCCACAGTACAGCAGTCATGTTGTCCAGGAGCCATGTCCCTCTATTGTGCACTGCCCACTCCTCATCTGATACCCAGGTGTGGCCCTTACATGCAGGGAATTCTGTCACTTAGGACTGTGTCCTTGCAGTTTGCTTGACTCAAGGTGGGAGACAGCATCTGTTTCCCTGACTCTGTGGTGGGCATCATGGGTGGGTCCATTGCTTACACAATGCCTGTATTCTGACATGTATTCAGCGTGTTACTTTGATCTGTGGTCCAATTGCTGAGCTGATCCACCACATGTGGCTGGGGTATCTGGCACACACCCATGCTGCGGGTGGGAACAATGTTTGGGCCCCAGGAGTATGTATATGACGTGTGTCACACATACTTAGCCAGCTGCCTACAGTCCAGGGCTCATCCCTCATTCATGTGGGGCTGGACAGTCATGCCTACTCCAGGCCATACAATACACTCTGTACTCCCACTCCCGTGTATCAGCGGACACATTGTGCACAGTGATTTGACCCCTCAGGTGTCTGCCTCTGTGTCAGTGTGCTGTAGATTAGTCGCCAGGACTGCTGTGGAGTTTCTTGGTAGGGGCTCAGCATGCCACTGGAGATGTGACCATAGGAGACGATACTTGTGTGACACATAGGTGTCTGATCAGCTGCCCATGCAGACTGGGGCATGTAAATGTGAAGTTCAGGCAGCTGTTCCCCATGCACAGCAGAGTGTGAGGGGCTCAGGTTCAGAGGGTAGTGTCACAGGTCTCCCATATGTCCAATAGGTATGACCTGGACAGATGAGGGTTAAGAGGATGTGTTGTGGGGGGGATGTACATGTGCACTTGTGCAGCTCCTGGACTTGCATTCCCCATGACCTACTATTGTGACACAGTGCAGAGTGTTGTTGTCTGGCTGCAAAGCCATACATCACTGAGACAGTGATGTATGACTTTGCAGGCATGCCTCCGCCATGGCATGTGTCTACTGATTGGTGAGCCTGCAGGGGAGTGACATGTGCTACATGCACACCATAGTGGCGCTGGCTATCAGGACATGGGTGCATCATGGTGTCTGTCGCTGGTATGCATCACATGCATTTCCTATTTGACTCTGGGCATCCCTTTCATCCGGAAACCTGTACTGACTCAGTGGCAAGAGCTGTGATGTGTCCACACCGTGTCCTCTGCACTGTCCAACTACTGTGTACTTGGTGCATGTGTCAACACTGGGGTGTTGCAATCCAACAGACACCAGACAGATGGGTGCAAGGCCATGTGGGATGTGAGTGCCATGCTTGGCATCAGACTGACAATTGACTTCTCCTGTTCAGTTAGGGCACTTTTAGCAATGTACAACTGATGATGCCAGGGCTTGCTCTGTGATGTGCTGTGCTCACAGTGGTGTGTGCGTTATGTGCAGGTGACTGATGTCTGTCTGTATCCCCATTGTTTGCAGATACATCCACGGCCACGGAAGGGGACAGCTCCACGGACCAGGAGGAGCCGGAGAGCCAGACTGGGTCAGCAGCCGAGGAGTGGTCGGAGGGACCCAGTGGCACGGAGGGCGAGGGGAGCCACACCGAGGAGTCCTCAGCAGCATCCACCTCAGCTGAGGACCAGAGCAACTCGGAGGATGACTCCCTTGTGGAGGCGGGTGTCAGCAGCCACCACACCCCAGCTAGTGTTGCTGTCCCCGCCACCACCAGCACCACCACCGCCCTCCCATCGGCTCCCATTCCCCAGGTCCGTGGAGGCTCCCATGTCCGGGAGCGTGTTTCCTTTGGGCCAGGCACCGCACCCCCTGCCCCTGTGTCCCCTGCTGCCCTGAGTGAGGAGTCTGTGTACCTCCTTCGCCAGCTCCATGTAGGGCAGACAGCCATGCTGAGTGTCCTCCATGCGCACACCGCGCTGTTGACTCAGCTGGTGTCGTTCATGGAGGGCATCTCATCGGGCATGTCTGACCTACAGAGGGGCAATAGGTCCATGGACTCCTCCCTGACGGCAGCAGTGTCCCTCCTCAAACGGTCCCTCACCCCTCCTGCCTCTGCTCCATCCACACTCCCCAGCACCTTACCCGTCCCAAGCACACACACACCGGCACAGGCACACACCAGCACACACACATCCAGCACACTGACACACACGCCAATGACAAAACGCACACGCACGCACATTCAGGGGACTGAAGCCAGACTCACAGGGGATGGGGCCCTGGAACACACACACGCATCCACATGCACTGCGCAGTCCTCAGTTCCCTCTCCCTCCAAAGCACCCTCCCTTGCCTCACATGCAACCCCAAAGTCACAGCAGCTCTTCCTCTGTGACCTCGGCCTCTTCCCCACCGATGAAGCTGCTCCAGCATCCCGGGGGAAGAGGAAGCCCACCCACACGGAGCAGAGTGCCCCTCGCCCCCGGACACCCTCCCCCAGGCGCAGACGGACTGAGGCCCCCACCCGCAAGTCCCCCGGAGTGGTAAGAGCAAGACCCCGCCACCGCCCTGCAGCTCAGGCACAAGGTCTCCGTCCTCCATCCCTCAGGCCCCCACTGCACAGGTGCCCCCACCACACCCTGCCCCAGGTTCCCCCACCCACAGATATACCATCCCCAAGATGCTCCGGCCTTCTCCCCCTGCCACTTGCTCTCCCAGCACCACACCCCCGCTGCGCTTGTCTGTGCCACTGATGTGGTGAGGGTGTCCTCCCCCTCTGTCCAACCCACCTTGCCTGTTCCCCATTCTCCTCCCCTGGAGGTAGGCACTGCAGTGGAGTCCACTACCGCCCTGTCTGACTTGGGCACTGCAGTGGCGGACCTGTCCACCCCATCTGCAGGGTCCACTGCAGTTGTGCCGGCACCCACGACATCTGAGTCATGCCCCCCAGTTGTGCCGGCACACACCATGTCAGACACCTCCACTGCAGTTGTCAGTGGCTCTCCAGCACCCACCACCCCTTCCCTGACTCCCCTGGTGAGCCCTGATCCTGTCCCTGCGGTGCCTGGCCTGCCCCCGGTTGCCCCTCCTAGTGGATTGTCCCTGGTTTTGTGCAGGCATGCGTAGGGTGACATCTGCCAGTGTCACCCTGTTTGAACTTTGACAATGGACTGGCCATTGGCCTTTGCTCTAATTTCTTCTGGACGTCGTTATCAAACAACACATATGCTGAATAAAGCAACTTTCTTTTCTCTAGTGCTCATGTTTCAGATGTACATGTTGTTGGTGCAGCTAACCATGCCCTTGCTGCAGTGATGGTGATATCTGGTATCATGATTATGAAGTGTTACTGTGCAGGAACCCATGTGGTCCAGGGGGAATGTGTCCTATCATGTGGTGTATCCATGTCATCAATAGCAGCATCTGAGGGTGTCATGTGTTCAGTATTTGGCAATGGGTTTCCTACTTACATTGGCAATTTCATATCTGTGGCTTCCACCCCTGCACATCTGTTGTGCCTGCCATCGTTGCATTTGTCTACTTCCCTGACCGTGTTGCCATCTCCAGTGGACATGCAGGTTTGGGCATCAATGGGGAGGGACTCATCCGTGTAGTCAGTGCAACATTGCTATACAAGTGTGTTGGATCTGTGCTGATGATTCCGTTGGCACATCCATGACCAGGCTGATGTGATGGGAGCCCTCATTTGGTGCTAATTGTTGATTGTGTGACCAAGTGCTCAGCTGACATGATGGGGCCCTACTGAGGCAACATATGGCACAGCTTTCCTCACACAGGAGTGGAGTCCCCTCATGGCAGTGTGTACACGTGTGACATTGCCTGCGCCCAAGGTGTGTGTTGTATGTGCATGTCTGTGTGTTCACTTTCATTCATCTGCGCATGCTGTGATCCCTAGTGTTGTACCTGTTTGTGATGCTTGCTGACTTGAGCTATGTTCCCCCAAATTCTTCTCCCTGTGTTCTCTGTGATGTGGGTGCATGGCACATTACTGGTCATCAGGGTGTCACCCATAGGTGTGTTTGCTGTCAGGGCTGAGTTTGTGTGCAGACGCAGATGGGTCACAGTCAGGTTTCCCCTTGGCACTTGTTGTTTGCCCCTGTCATGTGATTTCCAGTTTGTGTTATCTTTCAGTGATTGTGACACGTTGTGTGTGTGACTGCTGGCACTCCTCAGGGTCCGGGCTGCAATGTTGGTTGTTGTCTATGTGTGTTCTTTGTGGGTGACCTTGGCTTCTTCATTGGTGTGTGACTGTGGCTGGGATCCCATTGGTCGGTGTGGTATTGCCGTCATGTCCATGTACAGCGTAGTGTGCAGTGTGTCAGACATTCAGGAGTCTTGTTGAGTGTCCATGTGTGATGTGTTTCTACACCTTGGTTCCCACCCACCACCCTGGAATAGTCATGGGTGCATGTGCAATGTCACCAGTGCATGTGTACTTCACTGCTGCACATTGTTGGAGGTCGAGGGGTGTGGTGTTGAGTGTGTGCAGATGAGAGTTGTTGCCCAGCTAGGCCCCTGCCTCCATGTTGGCCTTGGCTTACTGGCCATGCTGATTGATTTGTGCTTGTGTAGGTGTGATAGTAGTTTGTTGCTCAGGACACCTGACTGTGGTTCACAGTGTGAACGACATTTAGCTTTGTCATCACAGTGGTATTTTTATTCAGCCCAGGGTCACCACATTGTGGGGGCCCTGGGGGTGGTGCTGTGGTGTGTCTGTGACTTGCTGTGTCAGTTGTTGTTCCTACGTGCCTGTGTGACATGTGTGTTTTGTGCTCCCTCTCACCTGACAATGCCTGCTTGCCCACATAGGGGATTTGGATCCATGAGTTACCTTAGTGTGGCAGTGTATGCACATCTGTATGATTGGTATTCAGCTCTCCTCATGTGTTGTGTGGTTGCCTGGGGACACTGGCACCCCCACCCCTCACCTGCTGTGTATGATGACAGTGTTGGTCTGCCTGTTTGTGTTTGTGCATCTGCACCACTGCATTGGCATATCTTGGGTGTGCCATTGGCTGTATGTTGTTTGGTGTGTTTCCCCTGCTGTCCCTGGGACTCCTAGGTCATCGGTCAGCACAGTGATCATGGTTTGTGTGTCCCATTGCTGCCATGGTATGGTATCTGTTCACCTCACATCTGCTGTCTCCACAGGGTATCTGCATTTGTGTGCCCATTGGTGCAAATATGTGGTTCTGCATTCTGATGGTCACTTCTGTCATTGTGTCATTGATGACTGTTGACAGTCTCAGCCCCCATGGGTGTTGTTTGTCTGCACATGGCCAAAGGAATGTTTCATTTGCACTGCAGTATTTGGCTCCCCCAATTTATGTTGCAATGGGACACATACACTACTTTGCCACGGATGAGTTTTTGGTTCTGTGACCAGGAATGATCCATGCAGTTTGGCAGTTGCAGCTCTTTCTTTGTCAACAATTACCTTTTGGTCACTGTGATGATGAGGGTGTAGACCCCATTGCCACAATGGTCAAAATGTGCTTCAGCTATGGACCCCACACTTGCCTTTTGGTCACTGTGATGATGGGGGTTTAGACCCCATTGCCACAATGGTCAAAATGTGCTTCAGCTATGGACCCCACACTTGCCTTTTGGTCACTGTGATGATGGGGGTTTAGACCCCATTGCCACAATGGTCAAAATGTGCTTCAGCTATGGACCCCACACTTACCTTTTGGTCACTGTGATGATGGGGGTTTAGGCCCCATTGCCACAATGGTCATGGGCTGCTTGCATTGTGGGTGCCACACACATATATGTGTGGCACATGTGCTAGGGGGTCACATTGTATGTTGAAAGTCATGTTCGGTGTTGTAGGCATTTGACACAGCCTACACACGCTTGTCATGGTGGTGGGGGGATGTCTTAATCTTGCATTCCCTAGGTTGTGGTGTGCTTGTTGTGTCATGCATTGTCCATCCTATGAGTGGGGGTGGTAGTAGTGGTAGGCATCCAGCCCCCCTGGGTGAGGGTGGTAGTAGTGGTAGGCATCCTGCCCCCTGGCTAAGGGTGGTAGTAGTGGTAGGCATCCTGCCCCCCGTGGGTGAGGGTGGTAGTAGTGGTGGGCATCCTGCCCCCTGGCTAAGGGAGGTAGTAGTGGTAGGCATCCTGCCCCCTGGGTGAGGGTGGTAGTAGTGGTAGGCATCCTGCCCCCCGTGGGTGAGGGTGGTAGTAGTGGTGGGCATCCTGCCCCCCTGGCTAAGGGTGGTAGTAGTGGTGGGCATCCTGCCCCCTGGCTAAGGGTGGTAGTAGTGGTAGGCATCCTGCCCCCTGGCTAAGGGTGGTAGTAGTGGTAGGCATCCTGCCCCCTGGCTAAGGGTGGTAGTAGTGGTAGGCATCCTGCCCCCCTGGGTGAGGGTGGTAGTAGTGGTAGGCATCCTGCCCCCTGGCTAAGGGTGGTAGTAGTGGTAGGCATCCTGCCCCCGTGGGTGAGGGTGGTAGTAGTGGTGGGCATCCTGCCCCCTGGCTAAGGGTGGTAGTAGTGGTAGGCATCCTGCCCCCCGTGGGTGAGGGTGGTAGTAGTGGTGGGCATCCAGCCCCCCTGGCTAAGGGTGGTAGTAGTGGTGGGCATCCTGCCCCCTGGCTAAGGGTGGTAGTAGTGGTAGGCATCCTGCCCCCTGGCTAAGGGTGGTAGTAGTGGTAGGCATCCTGCCCCCTGGCTAAGGGTGGTAGTAGTGGTAGGCATCCTGCCCCCCTGGGTGAGGGTGGTAGTAGTGGTAGGCATCCTGCCCCCTGGCTAAGGGTGGTAGTAGTGGTAGGCATCCTGCCCCCCGTGGGTGAGGGTGGTAGTAGTGGTGGGCATCCTGCCCCCTGGCTAAGGGTGGTAGTAGTGGTAGGCATCCTGCCCCCCGTGGGTGAGGGTGGTAGTAGTGGTGGGCATCCTGCCCCCTGGCTAAGGGTGGTAGTAGTGGTAGGCATCCTGCCCCCCTGGGTGAGGGTGGTAGTAGTGGTAGGCATCCTGCCCCCCTGGGTGAGGGTGGTAGTAGTGGTAGGCATCCTGCCCCCCTGGCTAAGGGTGGTAGTAGTGAGGCATCCTGCCCCCCTGGGTGAGGGTGGTAGTAGTGGTGGGCATCCTGCCCCCTGGGTGAGGGTGGTAGTAGTGGTAGGCATCCTGCCCCCCTGGCTAAGGGTGGTAGTAGTGGTAGGCATCCTGCCCCCCTGGGTGAGGGTGGTAGTAGTGGTAGGCATCCTGCCCCCCGTGGGTGAGGGTGGTAGTAGTGGTGGGCATCCTGCCCCCTGGCTAAGGGTGGTAGTAGTGGTGGGCATCCTGCCCCCCTGGCTAAGGGTGGTAGTAGTGGTGGGCATCCTGCCCCCTGGCTAAGAGTGGTAGTAGTGGTGGGCATCCTGCCCCCTGGCTAAGGGTGGTAGTAGTGGTAGGCATCCTGCCCCCCGTGGGTGAGGGTGGTAGTAGTGGTGGGCATCCTGCCCCCTGGCTAAGGGTGGTAGTAGTGGTAGGCATCCTGCCCCCTGGCTAAGGGTGGTAGTAGTGGTAGGCATCCAGCCCCCTCTGGGTTGGGGTGGTGGCGCGCATTCAGGCCCCTGTGTGCATATGTGGCATTGGTGATGGGCATCCCGCCCCTATGGTGCTGCTGTTGCTGGTGTAAGTATATTCAGATTCCCCGTGTATGTGTGTGATGTGTCGTGTACGTGTTGTATGTGTTTTGTGGTTGGTGTCTGACTTACCTTCTGCGCCGTACGCGTCCGTGCCTGTTCCGGTAGTAGATGTAGAATATTGGTATGATCGGGACGAAGGGATTCATGGTTGGTTCGTGTCGTTCGTCCTTCTCGTTGCTTCGCGTCGTCCTCGTCGCTTCGCTTCGTCCTCGTCGCTTCGCGTCATCCTCGTCGGTGCCGTGTTCGTCTCGTAGCCGTGGATCGTGTTGTGGCGCGATTCGGAGCTTATGTGCGCCTCTCCCGGATGCTTTGACGTGCCGTGCGTAGCGACGGGTTCGGCGCGCACGGGAAGCGCATCGTACTTGTCCGGCCGGACGGGGCTGCATTTTCCCTTCCGTGCGACTCGATTCGGCGTTTCCGGATTCGCCTCGGTCGGAGAACAGGACCTGGTTTGGGTGAGTACGGCTCGGCCGGAATTTTTGCTGTTGTGCGCATCGTACTTGCTCGTTCGGTGTGCTGTACGGATCGGTCGGGAAACAGGCTTTCGCATGGCTTTTTTCCCGACCGAATGGTGTTGGGTGCGCCTCCGACCGAGATCGGAATCGGCCCCTAAGTAGTAAACTTAAATGTACGAGAACCTCCTCATAAAAATGATATCCTCACAAGCTCATATATAGCATCATAGTCATATGTAATACCTCATGGGCCTATGTGTCGTCATAATGGTCAAGAAAAAGCTTAATTTCATCAGGGTTAGGAATCACATGCCTATATATGCTTTGAGGTACAATTCAATTTTATTATGATTTAGAGCTCCTAGGAGGTCCACATAAGGAATAAATAGATAAAAAAGCTCTGATTTAACAAATCATCCAGAGCTAAAATAAAAATTACAATACATGTAAAACCATAAATTCATCGATTTTGTTGAGCAATACATGTTGCAAGCAACTTGCTAAAACTAAGTGTGCTAGTACGCAGATATTAAACCGATTTCACAATTGTAACAAACTACTGATAAAACAATTTGGGTCAAGCTATATCGTTAAATACTCTAAAAAGTGTAACTTCATTATACAGCATCTTGGATTTCTATATAAAATATATGTATAAAGTATATGCGGAGACCCAACAGTTACAGTTTTCATCATATATACTAGATTCATGAGTATGTACAAGATAGTAGAAAATGCAAATGCGCGACATCCTCTAACAATTTTTAAAAAATAAAGAAAAAGAGTGGATTTTGCTTAGTCGGACCCCAAGGAAAAATACAAGCAGTAGCCTAAAAAAGTGCAAAATACATTCATTATGTAGTGCAATCTACGTAGCAGCATACATGTTATCAAAATGCAAGTGCATAAGTACTGTACTAATTCCATTAATCCTTTGATCCTTTAGGGGGCAACTAACTTAATAAGATGGAATTCTAATTGTGCCATTAGATTCTATAACATAATCAAATATACAATATGAGGACCCTACAATTCTAAATATAATATAATATTTAATTAATATTGTCCACATAGGACCCTCTTCAACATACCACAGCCTACTTCTTCACATTGGTTCTTATCTAAAATATATTTAAAAATTGTTTTAAAAAGATGTAAATTTTAAAACACACTTGTTCAGAAGGGGGGGGCGAAAAGAAAATGTCGGGCCTCCTCGGCTTTGGCGATGTTATATTTTAAATAAAATGGCCTCAACAAACAACGTTGCAATGGTTGTAATAGGACCCAGCTTCCATATAGGTGACAAAGTCTGTCTTGCCTGGCTAATCCCTCCCACGCCCCTGTCACAATTCGTAGGGGCAGCAGATTCATCCTTAACAACAGGGTAGTTCAGCACACTGCGTGAGGGAGATTCCATGCAACAGATGGTTGAGGCTGTTTATAAATACTACTCCCAGCTATTGTATCATTGCCAGATTGACCTAAGCACAAAGTGGTATCTCTTTTTCGTCAGACTTCATAAATGGTCTTTTTAATTAGCGTTTTCAAAGCTTGTTTTGGTAAAGAGCCTACCCTGCTAAGCCCAATGCCAAATAAATCTGCCGCTTTCACATAATTCCTAAAAACAACGCTTTTTCCCCTTCAGGCTTACAAATATTTCCTGCCTTAGTGCTGTCCGTAAAGGGTTTTCAGCGCTGTTCAACAAGGCATTACTCCATCTTCGGAGGAGCCCAAATTCAAGCCTGATCGCCGCTATGGGGGCTGCTCTATCCAAATTACAGATCTGGCGCCAAATACGCCCCTCTGCCTTCTCAAAAAAGGCCCACTGCTGTTCGTCCACTAGTTCGCAAGTGTAACTCAGTGCTGGCAGGATTTTAATTTTGTATACTGATATAACATGTGCAAAGTGTCTTTGCCGGCAACATTTATAAAATCTACCAATTGCGCATGCCTGAGATATTGCCTTACTTCGGCATTGGTCAATATGATCATTGCTAGAACATCTGCTTGTAAAAATTCTTCCCAGGTACCGGTACAACTTTCCTACATCAATTTTACCTGTCACCAGGAACCAATGCATATTTTTCACAACTCTACACCCCCGATATCTAAAAATCATAATTTTACTTTTTTGCTATATTTATTTTTAAAAAATCATCATCCGCGTAGCGTGCTAACTCATTAAGGCGCCTTTGAAGTCCTATCGGGATTAAATCCATCAGAATGGCATCATCCGCATAAAGCAGACAACTCAATTTCATTGTTCCTAATTTGGGGGAGTCCCCTTTACACAGCCCCACCCTACTCAGCAGGTCATTAATGTAAAGAGAGAAAAGGAGAGGGCCTAACAGGCACCCTTGCTTCAACCCATTATTAGTCTCTACTTTATTCGACAGGCCCTGATTACCCCCCATCAAAACCTGAGTCCAAGTTGAGGAGTGCAATGATATAATCAGTCTCAGCAAATGCGTAGGGATCCCCATTGCTGCCAATGTCCTCCACAGCGTCCCCTGGTCTACCCGATCGAAAGCCGTGGAGAAATCTATAAAGGCAGTGTACAGGGCCATTCCCTTACCCATTGGGTATTTTTCAATTAGGGTTTGCAAAGCAGTAATATTATCTAATGTGCTGCTATGCTTACGGAACCCTGCTTGCTCTGCCGGGACTAAGTTATTTCTGAAAGCCCAATCCTGAAGATGGTGAAGGATGCTTTTAGCGAACAATTTTCCAGTCGCATCTTCTTCTTCTCCCTCCGTGTTTTTGGGCCATTTGCTTCTACCCAAGGGACACCCTCCTCGGGGGGGAACAACCTCTAACTCGACCATGGGTTGTTTAATAACAGAAGCATCAGTTGTTAAAACTATATCACAGGACAGACTGGTGTTCCCTTTTTTAGAAATGGATTAGACCGGCAAGAAATTCTTAGGTGCAGATGCATTTATATTTTCCTCTGTGACATGCTGTTGATCCCCCGAATCGTGATCTTGTCGGTAGCTACAAAACGCATTCACAAGCATAGGGCTATCGCTAGACTGTCCTGAGAGGGTATCCCCCAAACCTTACCAATTCCACACCTGGGTCCCCATTTCAATCCCCTTTATACTAGTCTGACTCGCCTGAGATTTCACATCATTACATTTTCCAGCCTTTCCTAGACAAGAATTGGCAGAATTAAGTTGCTGCAACCCCTTTCGGAGATAGTACACCCAGCACATGGTCAAAATGGGCAGTCGATTTCTCAAGCAGAGTTAAAATTGACGAAAGAATCCTTTCTAATGCATAAAGTACATCCAAATTTGCCCTCCCTTCCATATTTTTGTTAACACCCTCATTCAGTGTGTGCCAAACATCTTGCACCCTTTCGTTAGAGGTCGCTTCCAAATTTGATAATCCCAATGATCGCATGAGTGAAGTGGTCGAAGGAGTGCTACTGTACACGGCTGGCATGCGAGGACAGCTAACAAGATAGTCTGGCGACAGTCTTAGTGCTAATTCTGGGGCACCTGGTACACACTGAATTTTTAATTTTGCCTCTATTTCTTGATTTTTTTCCATATGTATGGCAATGTACGGGAGAGTAAGATCCTCCAAATCCTCATAGTCAAAACTGCATTTTTCAATCTGAGTCACTAATGGGCTCACTTTAGCTGATAAGGGACCTGGTGGTGACCCTCCGATTTTCTGAAAACTAGTTGTGGGAGCCAAATTTGTGTGTTTTTTGTGGCCTCAGGTTCAATTAACGGTTTTACTTCCAAAGCAGCATTTGCCTCACACTTAACCTTGTCATCGTCCAAGTCCGTATCCATTTCCATCTTTCCATCTTTCCAACTTCTGTAGATACAACACATTCATCAAATTCCATTCCCATTTCAGTTCCAGTTCCAGTCCCAGTTGTTGTTATTCCAGCTACTGTCGATAAAATACAATCATCAGTGGCCTGGATTAGAGGGATTGGTACAGATGTGTTCAACTTGGAGAACTTGAGGTGATGCGAGACTGTCGACTCGGGAAGAGCAGTACATACGCTTACTATGTCCACATCTGCAACACCTGGAGCCATATCTGATTCCTTATTACTTAGTTTTGAATTCCTCAAACCCCTCATGAACATAGAAAACACAGAGGGGTGAGTTTTCAAGTGGGACAGGCAAGCTCTGGGCTTCTTCCGCCTGATGGTCTTTATCAGTGTTGGAGAACTGGAGTGGTTCGAGGTAACGTCTGATAAACTGGGCAGAGATCCTTGCAGCTCTGCGGGCGCGATTAAATGGCCAGAGCGTAAGTTCCTAGAGGGCATCTTATTAATCCGCCAAAAGATGACGCACCTCTTAGTGATCTACTGTTACCCTCGCCCTCCGTCCTCCGCTCTGGGACACTCTCCTTCACAGGCTGCAACACTCGCCTTCACAGGCTGGCAATTGCTATCTCCCCCGAGATATACCCCCCCAGTACCGGTGCAGCTGGGTCTGGGTCCAGGCCTGGGCCTGGATCTGCATGGGTCTGCCTGTGGCAGAAAGTCCAAATCCAAAGTTCAAATCCGTGCCCTTGTACAGCGTGTGCAGTGTACAGTGGAGTGGGGGGGCTGTAGCCAGTGAAGCCTCCAGGGATCCTACAAGCTGCACTCAGTTCCGACCGAGCCGCCTCTGCAGAGCACCAGGGTTACCCTCGCCAGAAGCTGACTACTGGCGCGCCCACACTCACACTCTCCAGTGGTCAGAGGTCGTGCGGCACACTTGACGGCAAATCACTGTTTATATTTTTTGTTTTGCTAGCTATCAGACAAACAGACAAACAGAGGGGGGAGTTTTTGAGAGTTTTTGAAAAAAACTAAAAATAACAGGGGCCAGGCGTCAAAGAGTGCCGAATAAAAAGGTTTAGCACTAATTCTGGGTCCACGAAATGGTTTCCTTTCCATCACGGCATGAAATGCATGAGAGGCGAAGCTGGCTGGCACAACGTCGGGGTACAATGCGGTACGGTGCGGTGCAATGCGGAGATAGCCCCTACTCTTTGGCCGCACTGAGATAGCACAGTAATATTAGTACTATCAGGAGAGGACGGGACAATAACGTGCAGGGCGGTGCTGGCAGGTGCTGGCAAGTCCGCAGTGCACCCACGCGCCACCACTCACCGCTCTCCGATACCGCCGCACGCCACACACCACACGTCGACCTCAACTCCTCGGAACTTGCTGTCCTTTTTCCGCTATCCGCTGTCCGCTTAGTCGTCCGCCCGCCTGCTCTGCTCTGTTCGTCTCGTCACCCGGAACCGGAAGTTAGTCCATCACACATCCTTGTAGGCCACCACCTCTATCCAGCTTGTCCTCTCTCCTTAGTAGTATATGCTCTGAGGTACATTTAGTGTTCTATCAAACTTCTCCAACGTACATGAGCATGCAGGTTTTATATGCCCATGTACAACATCATATGCCTCTGCACTCTAATCATATGCCAGAAAACTTCATATACAAAGAACTTATGCATATACCTGGTCCAGCCTCAAATGTTCATCAGAACAGACTTGTATGCATGGATACAACTTCTTACATCCATTTACTCACTCATATACCCATGTAGCTCGATCCTGGGCTAGATAATCTTAGTATATACAAGTGTATTTCTTCTGATTTATGTGTCAGTCTATTTATTTATTCATTTCCCACAAATCAACCACTTTTCCCAGTATCCAATCAGCCATACCACTGAATAATGCCACAACCCAAAGCTGACGCTCTAGCCCCTGAGACTCCCCATGGACTGTTCAATGATTAGCATGATATAATTATACATCATGGAGATATGTAACTAAGTTTGAGGCAAAATAAGTTTGCCTTGTCCCTGTTTACATAGGGAGGTAAATTCAATGTTCTATGTTTTGTGTTGAAAAATATTAAGTGATATGGCTCATCAGCAAACTTTTGATTTTCTTCTTTCTTATTTTGGAAGCAGGATAAATGGGTGAAACATCATGTTATACAGCTTTAAGCATATGGAACCACATTATGGGCACTGCCTTCACTTAATTTTTAGCATATGCTGTCTATTTGATAATTTAATCGCATTTCTCAGTGCCAATCTCAATTTTATATATCATGTTTTAACTGTCATGGTGCGATTAAATTGTCTCGAAGATTCCCATTTTTAGATTAAAATTTGGTTCTATATTTTGAACTATTATTCCATGCAGAGAGGCTTTAAAGATGTGTTTGTTAAATTATTGTTTAGTTGAACACAGGTCATCATTGAAAAATATCCTTAGCTAGCAATCAAAGTAGCTTGAAAGCGAATGACATTTCAAATTAGTTCACCTTCCTAACAGTGGATAAGAATCAGTGTTTCTTCTATGTGGTTTGCAAATGTAATCAAAGCTTGGACAAACCATTGTTGCTGGTTATTGGCCTTCTAACAACACTTCTAAGACATACACACAAAATAGATGAGGGAGAGGTCCTGCATGAAGCTGCATGCCAACATCACCACAGCAGGTAACCTGCCTCCTCCAACCTATCCAGATTACTATTGCCTATTCATGGTGGCAGAGCATGACTATGGCACCAGAGTGAGTATAATCAAGGGAATTCAAGCCAGGAGACGGGTGACCTCAGCAGCTGCTCTTTGTGGTTAGGGCCTAGAGTGCGCTTCAACATTTGGCACTCAGAGCAAAAGATTTCAATGAGAGATTGATTCTTCCAGAATATGAGAAATTATTCTGCTGGACGATATTGGGTTCATCCCATGGCTGGCAATGCTGGCAGAGGCCGTGACTGGAATAGTGAGGTCTCCATCACAATTGGCAATCACACCTACCAATAAGGGCAAACTGGATGTCTGAATGTCCATATTCAGAATATTTTGTCCTGCAATATCTTCTCTCTCTGCTTTGGGTTCAGACGAGAATGCTGCTAGGATGTAGGCAGCTTGCTGAGGTAATAATTCACCAGCTTGATCCACATAGCAGGTGGCCATCTTTCTCATCCCTACTCTGAACAGCTAGACTGTGCATAGATCATGGCATGGTGATATCACTTCAAAACTAATGACATGGTAGGTCATAGTTTAGTATCCCTATGCCCGATAGTATCAAGATAAGACCGAGGAACTAAAGAGACTGCATAGAGACTTAACACAATTAACTCCCATTGAGTAGTGCCTGTTTCTTACTTATACCTTGTAATTGAAATTTGATCTCAGCTAAATGAAATATAACAAAACAAATTCCTTATGTATTAAAATAGTTCTTATGCGAAGTACCCATAGATTCTAGTTAGCACCATATAAAAATGCAAAATAAATAAGTAAATGTACAAATATTAGCCCCGCAGCATGACACATTCGATAGCTAGTATGATGTATGCAATATCTGCAATGAATTGTACTAATGGATGTAAAGAATAGGAATATTATGATACCTTAAAATTGTGGACAAAATATAATGGAGCAAAATAGCAATAGGTAAGTACATATATTGGAAATATAGATTTACTATTCTTAACTCCGCATCTATGTACCTTCAAGATATGTATATATTGTCAAGGTACATATATGTGGAGTTAAACATAGATAATCTATACATACTTACCTTGCAATATTTTGTCCCTTGATATTTTGCCTACAATATTAAGGGCCCACAATATTTCCTACTGAATATTCAGGGTGCATGTATCTATAATGATGTTCAAACATTAGAAAGGTTCTACTCCTGATGCAGTGACTTGTACAAAACATTGTATTACACCAAATGGATGTTCTCTTTCAACAAACCATATACTGAGGTTTGAAAAGAAGTGACAATAACCACAAATAACTAATGTGTGCAAATTAGGAAAGTGCCACATACTGCTGAAGTTGCATAATAACTTGCAATATTATCAAGACTAATATTCACATGAATATTGTAAATATAAAAATTATACATTTAATTTTAAATTCCAACTACTTTTCTTTCATAAACAGGTTGTATGCTGTCGGTGGAAGGGATGGAAGTTCCTGTTTGAGCTCCATGGAATATTATGATCCACACACAAATAAATGGAACTTTTGTGCCCCAATGTGCAAGAGAAGAGGAGGGGTTGGAGTTGCCACTTGTGATGGTTTTCTTTATGCCATAGGAGGACATGATGCTCCTGCATCCAATCATTGTTCCAGACTCTTGGACTATGTAGAAAGGTAAAATATATGCTAATATCTTGAAAGATTTCACATTGTTTTGAATAACTAAACTTGATATGTACCTCAGAATGTTAGAAATAACATACTTTATTGCATTTATTTGAAAAACTGGTGTTCTTTGCTTCTAACATACACCGAACATATTAAGTCTGGCATATGGGTATTTCTTGTTTTTGTAGACCACAGAATATTGCCCTATATCTAGGCATACAATAGGAATATTCACTCTCACTTTTTCATTTGCAACAATTTTTTTCCACATTATAAAATTAATTTTCATTGACATAGAGTGTGCTGGTTGATATCCTATAGAGGCAGATTATGTTTTGGAAGCTCGCTCATTTGCTTATTCACCATACAAATGAGGGTACCTGTGCTTCTTCTTGTCATCTTCTATTATTGATCATGTATCCATGGATACATGCATTCTACAAGGAGCGCAGGGTGTGTACCCTCTGGCGTGCTTTAAAATAACAGAGGTTTTCTTGAAGTGTTCTACAACTCAGAGACATGTTCCTTACTGTCAGAGACTGCATGGCATAGTTTTACTTGTACTCTGCAACCTCAAGGCAAAGGCCCTGACCTTTAGCCAAGCTTTCTTTCTTGTTGCTGTGCCCCCGCAGATCAAGTGACCACAATCTCAGCCATTTCCATGTACCTCATTTTCAGGGTGTTGGCCTGCGCTATGTACTGTATCGACCCCCACACCCGCCCCATAAGTGCTGGGAATGACATTCAACAATTCCCAGTTAGTTTGAGAAAAGGAAGTCCTGTACCCACATCCTCAATCTGAAAGAATGCTGGGCATGGACAGTGTAAAGCTACAATTGGTTCCATTGGATAAGCGCTGAAAAATACTTTTTAGAACCTACACATTCCTTTAAAAACATAATAGACATCAAATGTGAATATTCATAATAGTTAACAAATCTAAATACAGCACACCTACAACAATTTACCAAAAATATATGAATTTATTTTTAATTTGAATTTTTCATCACATAAAGTTTTTTACGAAATCAATTGATATGAGCTGTCAGAAATAAACCACAAAACCACAGTAACAGTACAAAAGCAATTCAATAAGTGACTGAAGTGACAAAAAGTAAAACAAATGACATATTTAATTCAAACAAAACAATACAATGACATAAATTCTCTGTCCTTCTCTGGTCTTTCACTATAACACGTACTGTCTATTTATTTCCTAGTTATAGTGAGCCTGGACATGAGTCTGTTTCACGTCGACGTTTCGACCCTGTAGATTAGTGTGTGTGTGGATACATCAAATAGGGTCTTCCTCCTGGTGGCCCACTGCCCTCAGGAGCCCTCCAACCCCCACGGACCACGCCCAAAACCTCGAAATCGTACTCAACTCCTCCCTCTCCATGACCCGACAGGTCAACCCCGTCGCCTTCAGCTGCTTCAATACCCTCCGCATACTCCGAAAGACCTTCAAATGGAGCCCCCCTGAATCTAGGAAGACCATCACCCACGCACTCATAACCAGCAGACTGGACTACGGAAACCCCCTCTACGCCGGGATCAACAAGTCTCTGCTCCGCAAACTCCAGACCATTCAGAACACCGCAGCCCGCGACACGAACACACCACCCAACACCTCTGGAACCTCCACTGGCTCCCCATTAAGAAGAGAGTAACTTTCAAGATACTCACACATGCCTACAAATGCCTCCACAACACCGGACCCCGATACCTCAACGAGAGAATGTCCTTCCACGTACCCAAAAGAAACCGCCGATCCGCCGACCTAGCCCTCGCCGAAACCCCGCGTATCCGCAGAGCCAGAACAGGTGGAAGAGCCTTCTCCTACATCGCGGCCAAGACCTGACACGAGCTCCCGATCGACATCAGACGTGCCCCATCCCTGAACACCTTCAGACAGACACTCAAGACTTGGCTCTTCGACTGAACGGAGTTGCTCAACCCCTCCCCAGCACCTTGAGACCCCCACGGGTGAGTAGCGAGCTTTACAAACCCCCTGATTGATTGATTCCTCAGGACAAAGCAGCGTATTGATAAAATATTTTAGAGAGGAATCATAAAAAGGGACTACTCACTTTAGTAGTCCAATAAGCAAATGAAAAAATGCACTCCTCCAAGCCCGGATGGAGCGTGACCAAAGGCGAAGAGCTTTCTCTTATTAGTCCTCATCAAACATAAAATTAATCTGTAATGGTGGAATTGCCGATTATGAGTAAACAGTACCTCTGTGTGACAAGACAATTTAAGTTCTACGAGTGCCCAATGGAATGTATAGAACACTCACCAGCGTGTCATCATCCAACGACTTATATGGACAATAATTTGGGATGCCTGAAAAGTTGCACCGACCACTTTCACAAACAACAACAGCGTCCATGGTGGAAAATCAATCAATGAAATGGTATTCATACGTAAACTGGTAGTTCAATTGGCAAGTGTTTCTTACAAAAAATAATGAATAAATAGACTTACCCCACTGGTCTTATTAATCGACCTCAAGGGGGATAGATACAAAATCCAGATATGACTCCTGTGGACTCCTATTTATATCCTCAGCCACCTTTCAAATTCATTGACAGATGCCCATACATCCGTGTTTTCTAATGAAAACAAGGGGGGTATATTAAATGGTGCCCCTGGTGTGTGTACCATGAGTAAATGTGGGATTAGCCGCCATAGCTCACCTTGGATGTCAAGCATCGTGCGTCCGGCAGCTAGAACAGCGGTACCGGCTGGGCGCAAGCTCCTTCATTAAGCCTACTTCCTGATAGACGCGCACCGCCATGACGTCATGCGTCCCTATTAGACTCCCGGGCTCACCTAAGTGAATTAAGCAGCCATATTAACACATGTTTTATCAATAGTACGGGATGTGGAAACTACTATCGTCAAACATTGTCTGGTGGCCAAAAGGTTGCAAATTGTAAAATGTCACTAAACGAACTTTAAGTCGGTGTACTGAACCGTCATAATGCTTCCCCGTAAAAGTGATTGTGTACTGTCTCACCGTGCCATTACTAGTGCCGCATAGACTGCCAGGTTCAGAGGAACAGGGGTAAACAGGGGAGTTCACGTCTGTGTAAGTACCTTCAATATTATTCAGAAAAATTAGCATGTACATGATGCTACCTGTATCTCAAAAATGCCGCAGATTCACAAGTAGCTGTGTATTTATACCATAATTAACATACATTCACCAAACCATGGTTGAATGGTGCGCGATGGCTGTACTGGCTTTGTTGAAGATGTGGTGAGGGCACGGGTCTAGCGGTGAACCGGAGTGGATGGTGTTCATGATCTCGCTGGTGTCCTCGTCGTTGATGTTGGTCCAGGAGAGCAGGCGGTTGGTGGTTGTGGGGGCAGTGGTCTCGGTGGTTGCCGGGGCGGTCGTGGTGTTGAAGCTGTCGTGGATGCCGGCGATTTTGCGGTGGAAGAAGGTGGCCAGTGAGTCGCACAGGTCTCGCGACGGCTGGATGTCGTTGGTGTTGGAGCTGGGGTTGGAGAGTTCCTTCACGATGTTGAAGAGCTCTTTGCTGTTGTGTGCGTTGTTGTCTAGGCGGTCTTTGAGTGAGGCCCTTTTGGCGGATCTGATGAGGTGATGGTGACTGCGGGTGGCGCTCTTGTGGGCGGCGTAGCTGTCCGCTGTCCGTTCGTGGAGCCAGATCTTCTCCAGTTTTCGGCATGTTCGCTTGGAGGCCTGGAGGTCTTCGGTGAACCAGGTGGCTTTCTTGCTGGTGTGGCTGTTGGGCGGATTCTTGAGCGGGGCGAGGGTGTTGGCGCAGTCGTCGATCCACTGTCTGAGGTTGCGGGCGGCGGTGTCGGAGTCGGAGGGTTCGGCGGGTGGGCTCAGGGCGAGGGTTGTGGTTAGCTGGTCTTCCGTGACTCTGCTCCAGCAGCGGCGAGGCATTTGTTCGGTGCGGTGGTGCGTGGTGGGCTTCCTGTAGGTGAAGTGGATGCAGTGGTGGTCAGTCCAGTGGGGTTCGGAGGTGTGGTTGAAGGAGACGTGTGGGCTTGCGGAAAAGATGGAGTCGAGCGTTTGGCCGGCGGCGTGGGTGGGTGTAGTCATGAGCTGTCTGAGTCCGAGGGTGGCGAGGTTGTCGATCAGGGTGGTGGAGTTGGTGTCCTTGTTGTTCTCGAGGTGGAAGTTCAGGTCCCCGAGGAGGATGTAGTCCGTGGAGGCGATGGCGTGTGTGCTGACGGAAGTCAGCGATGGAATCGCTGAACTGTGGTCGGGGTCCGGGGGTCTGTAGATGAGGGTTCCTCTGAGGGTGGTGTTGGGATCGGTGTGGATCTGGAAGTGCATGTGTTCGGCGGTGCTGAGGGTGTCGTCGGTGTTGGTTGAGACTCTGAGGGTGTTCCTGTGGACGATGGCGATGCCTCCTCCGACTCCGTTGGTGCGGTCCCTGCGGGTGATCTTGTATCCGTCCGGGGATGGCAATGGCGATGTCGGGGGCTGAAGCGGGATTCAGCCAGGTCTCCGTCAGGAATGTGACGCTCTGGGGAGGTTGAGTCGAGAAGGTCCCAGAGTTCGATGGCGTGTTTGCGGGCGGAGCGGGTGTTGAGGAGGATGCATCTGAGGTAGTTGGGTTCTTTCCTGGGCGGTGGTTTGGCGGGGCGGGTGCTGGCGAAGCTGCAGTTCCGGCAGGTGAAGGGCCCTTGGGTGCGCTTCGGGGTGGCCTGGTAGCAGGCGTGATCTTTTCCGGGGTTGAGTGCGTGGAGGGTGCTGGCGTCGTATCGGCGTCTGTTGATGTGGCGGGCACGGGGGATGCCCGGACCAGGGGGTCTGGCGCTGGGCGCGGTCACGGCCCTTTCTTTGGTCATGCACTGTGCTTGTTCTCCCCAGCTCCAGAGTCCACTAGACATATATTCACATTGAGTTATTGGTACATGTGTTGCCATTTAGCCACTATTGTTATCCCAAGTATCCCCAGAGTCCTCACTGCATGTCCTATTCCTTGACGTGGGTTCTAAGAGAATAGAACACAACCTTCATTAACTATGAAACTGGAAGGACCTACATCAATTTAGAGAGTGTGCAGTACAAAAATGGATTCTTGAATGATTCATTTAAGGTTGATACATATATATTTCATTGAATTATTGATCATTTATGTACCACATAACAGAAAATGCAACTATCTTATATCTTACTCATGGCAGCCTTGTCAAAGCATTTCTTTTAAACCATTTTGATTTTAAATGTGTGAATGTCAAATACTACTGTTCAATGCAGTGATGTAATGTGCTTCATTTAAAACTTTTTTTAAAATAATTATTCTGTTCACTTTCAGAGATCATTTCCATATGTCCTTGTAGAGTCTGTGTATGCTTACAGACCCATCAGTAGCATCTTTCAATATCCTGTAGTACTGCACCATTGTTACAGCTAACTCTACAGAGGCATTGCCACTTCCTATCACTAGACATTGCTGTGCAATCAGAAAAAGGCAGTACTTTAGGCCAATAGTTGAGGTCACAGTTGGCTAACAGGCTTATGGTAACTCTAAAGGGATTACATAGTAATCTAGTGTTGGTCACCTTTTACTTTTGTTGCAATATACTTTGCCCCAGATCACATGGGGAGGGCAGATCCTAACAGAACTCCGTGGCCTACGCACATGGTTAGGGATCTTAGCCATTCTGCCTGCATGGGGGATTTTTTATGTTTTCTCACAAAGCAGCAGTGGAAGTCTCAACTGTTTTGAAGTCACCTAATGTTAAAAGTGATTCCTGCCTTTAGTCTCTTTAGTCAGCAACTCAGTATGTTTAAGGCCATATTTCATTCATCTGGAGTATGAGCAATCCGGTTGCTGTGATGCAGATTTGTCTTCACTAAGCATGTGATGTTGTCTCTCAAACAGGCAAAGATGACTACTGACTCATGCATTTTGTTTTTCTCGGTTTCCTGAGACAATCAGCATGCTGAATTTCAGTTTGAAATTTGGCTCTTAAAGTATACTGCAGATATCTAGTAACCTTTAATTTGAAAGTATTTTAAAAATGGCAAATATGTATTTACATGATGTCACAAAGATTTCCCAGAATGCAGGAAATATTGAAAACACAGGGCCACATTTATGAAGATATGACAACTTGCTGCGCTGCACTGCATCACATAGAGAGGGCAGGAATGTGCTATATCTACTAAGAAATTGTGCATTCCTGTCTGTCCTTGTGCTGGCACACGCAGTGCAGCCTATTATCACTACAGGTACCTTTGCACCATGGTGTAAGGGTGCTTTTGATGACCTTCCTTCACAAAAAAAAATCCTTAGACAGGTTTTCCTCTCTTCTTTATATGTGTGATGCAAAATGCAGCTCACACAGAAATAGGAAAAAATTAGCAGAAATAAAGGTATTTCTCCTCATTGTGCCTCCTCTTGTAAGGTGCATATTTTTTATGCTTTCCCAGATTTACTAATGGTAGTAAATCTAGGAATGCACCAAAGCCCTTGGGTGGATGTGTGGGAACACCCACGCTCCTCCCATGGAATGCCTTACCAGGGCAGAGTATCTCAAGGCAGTGACTTTGGCTGGCATTTCTTTACTTCAGATTCACTATGTGACGCAGAGCCATGCAAGGTGGATAAGTGTGGCATGGTACTTCTCACTTAAGGCTTGCATTGCCCTTGTGTCACCTTGCATCCTATGTGGCTCCAAGGCCACATAAAATAAAGCATGAACAAAAGCCCCCTAGCTTCAGCTCTTGCAGGGAGTCCTACTCAGGCACATTCAGATCAGGTTCAACAAGCTCAGGCACCAGCGATCATCATCCAGCAAAAATTACTTTGAACTCTTCAATAGAGCATGTGGAACAGCTGCCATTAATTTGAAAAAATGCAAACCTGCTGTCATTATAGAAAATAATATGGAAGACTATGAATATTGAAAAGTTAAAACAGTGGCAAAACAGCCAAGAGTGTCAGAAATTAAAATATTTGCTTCAAACAACAACTGGGCTCCATTCATTACAACTATGTACAGAAGTAATAAAAGCTCTGCAGGACAGAATGACATCTGGCAACATGAAACCAGGTACCATCAAGTCTTACCGAGCAACTCACAAAAGATTGTTCACTCCGAAATTGAAACGATTAAAATAAAAAATTTGAAACTAATGAACCAATCCAACAAAAAGGACACTATCTCACCCTCTGTTAAGTGAATTCAAATGTTGCACATTGAATACTTGAAGAAAATCTGTGAAGAGAAAAGGAAGTACTCTGAAATTCAATTTCAAATGTTATTCAAAATACTCACATTTAAATATCAAAGGAAATTCTGTAACTTAATTAACAGACTGGATAACCGTCATTAATTAACAGACTCAATATCTGTCATCGCATCAAAACCAAAAATTATGCCAGTGCTGATTTATGGGATCTCCACATTTTACAGTTGTATTCGGTAAATTTTTATTTGCATGATTAACAAAAATCTTACAATTACTACATTCTTAAAAGAAAACACACCAATTTAAAATACAGACCATTAATTTTAAAATTTCTAAAAGTCTAAAATAGTTTTCTTAAATAAACATAAACACAATTTATAGACATTACATCAGACCGTCATCTTTCCAGGACTTAATATAAATAGTGTCAGTTAATATTTCTATAATTTATGTGTAATATCATAAAAATAGTCCTAAATGTTGTCCTTAATTATTTTAGACTTCCAGATTTCCTGTGCGCAACTCACAAGTATCCAACTTCTTTTTAACAAGTATTAAAAATTTAGTAAAATTGACGTTCATTTTAATATCCGTTGGTCTAAAACAAACTACCATGGCATGTCTGCAGGTACGAACACCTCTGTCAATGAAGCAGTTTTTCAAATATCGTTTTCTTTCCACCATCATTACTGCACATATACAAACAAAATGCAAAATACTTTCGTCCCATGTGTTGCATAGTCTGCACATAGTTGGCTTAGATGGTCTCAACCAGGGCACTACATGTTTTAAGCCAGGTAAGTTGCCGAATCGTGCTTTCATAAAAGTATTTTTAGTTTGTACAGACCATGGTATTTCTAAATATGGTTGAACCTTAAGACTTGTATATTCCTGGACCAACATCCATGCGTGAGATCTCTTAATGAACAGTTCTTTGTCTTTTAAAAGGGACAAATGTTTAACTGATTTGTTAATTTTTTTCTTAAAACTTTGTACTGTTAAAGACATTTCCCAGATCTCAGCAATTGACAATTCTTCAAGAGCTTTTTGCAGATATTTACAAAAGGACAATTTTTCATTTTGTTGCATTTCTTTCCACAAAAATGTGCACATTGGGTTATTGATATTAGTTTTGATTTGTCTCCAGGTCTTAACATACTGACCCATTCTTGCAAATTGTTGATTTCAAAAACCAAATTCCAGCCTTATCTGAGCAGGTGATACATTAAGTGGAAGCTCGAAACAGATGTTTAAATGTATTTGTAATAGCATTATTTAATAATGCAGAATCCAAACCACGGAGTATTTCACTTCCATATGTAAGGCTCGGGAGCAATTTCGCTTTTATTACTTTTATTAAAGGGGTATAAGTTGGGCCTCCCAAGGAGCTATAAAGTAGGCGTCAAACAGTAGCCCAAGATATTTATAACATTGAACTTTTTCTAGCTCCCGCTTTTGGTGGTACCATTTGTATTGACTGCCCTTCCGTTTCTTGGTACTGACTGCCATTACTTTTGTTTTTGTTTCGTTTATAGTCATTTTGTTCTCAATTGAATAGATTGATGTTTTGTTTATTAATCGCTGCAGCCCTATCCTTGTTTGGCTTAGCAGGACAACGTCATCAGCGTATAATAAATTCGATATTTGTTTCTCAGCCAGCTTTGGTGAATCTGCTAACTCATTGTTCATTGCAAGGGTAAAGTCTGATAAAAATAGATTAAATAAATATGGAGCTAAAACACACCCTTGCTTTAGGCCTTGCGTTGTTTTAATTTTCCTCAAAAGCTTTGAGCCATTCCCTAGCCGGACTCTTGTCCAAGTATCGGTATATAACAATTGTATTGCATTTAAAAGGCTGGAGCTAATGCCATAACGATCCAGTTTCCTCCATAAAATCTGCCTATTCACGCAGTCAAAGGCAGCTTTAAAATCAATGAAACATAAATATAATGGCTGTTTTTTTGTTTTATATTCTTCCATTAAAATTCCCAGTGTTAACACATTTGTTGTTGTACCTTGACCTTGTACAAAACCCAATTGGTTCGGTGGAATTAAATCGTTTTCATTAGCCCAATCAATTAACTCCTTAAGTAAGGCCGATGCAAATAGTTTGGCTTCAATATCTTGGAGCGTAATTAATCTGTAATTGGATGGGAGGGACCAGTCCCCACTTTTATATATAGGAGAAATTATAGATCCCTTCCATGACTCGGGGACTGTTCTTGATTGGAGAGCGTGATTAAACACTGGTGTTAGATAGCTCGACCAATATGATGCTTTCTCCTTATACAACACAGCGGGAATCCCATTTGGGCCTGGGGCACCATTGGATCTCTGATTCTTTATTAATTTACATATTTGGTTTTCTGTTATCTCTATTGAGTTATTATTCTTTTCTCTTCCTATTCCATTTGTAGCCCAATCAGTAGAATTCATAGCCATGTTAGGAGTAGGATTCAGATGCATAACTATAAACGATACCCATTCAGATTCAATTACTGTTGATGAAGTAGATTTCCTACTAGATCTACTCAGTTTGTTTACTAGAATCCAGAAATCTCTTGAGTTACTCCTTTTGCAAGCATATAGAGCTTTTGCCCACAACAATTGCTTTTCTTGCATGTTGTCCTTCCAGAGCATTTTCCTTACTTCTGTATTTATCCTTTTAAGTTTTGCTCTGTAAATTAATTTAACTGGGAACTTTTTACCAATCTCAGGATTCTGTTACGTTCTTTTTTAATTGATGGCTTTCAAACGAGATTTTCACCAATGAACATGCTGGTTTTTTCCTCCACTGACCTTTATTAGCATAATTTTGAGATTGACAGGTAATTAATTCCTTTGTGAAGAGAGACCATTTTTCGACAGCATTCGAATAATCTCCTTCGAAGTGAAAATCAACAATTGCCTGCGCAGTGTTTGTAATAGAATCTTTGATGCTATCTGACCAATACATTTTCTTATAATTTACTGTCGCTATTTCTCCCGGAAGTATCGTATAGTTTTCAAATCTTAGGCCATTTAGATTTAACTCAATTATTTGTTGATCGTGGTCGCTTATATCTGTTCCCTCTATCTGATAAGACAAAATTTTATGAAATAGATTCAACGATGCTGTGGTATAGTCTATTCTAGACCTATGATCCCCTGCTTGAAAAGTCCATGCAGGTGGCGAATCTTGAGGAAATCGCCCATTTAGCACTCTTAGACCTATGGTTTCTAATTCTTTTACAAGAGTCTTGCCGATTTTTCTTTCTTTTGTTCCCTCATACCCATTGTTGATGAAAAACTTGGAATTGACCATAAGTAATTTTGCCGTTGTATTTCAACATCTCTGACGTAAGACCATAGCATATTCATGTTATAATCTCCGGTAATAATAATCTCAGGTTGGGTGTCATTGTCCAGTTGCTGCAATATCATAATTATCAAATTGTTCGCCATTGTTCTACGTGATTTAACATCGGGGTGAATATCTACGTTGATTACTACAAGAGATTTAATTATATTTTGTTCCTTGTATCGTATTTTGACAATTAGACAATCCTTTTGACTTTGGGCGTCCATTTCACTTTCCATTTTTAGATCAGTTGATATAAAAATAGCCAAACCCCACAAGGTCTGCCATAGTTACTTGTTCTCTTAGCTAATGAGTAATAGCCCTTATACCCTTCCAATCTAAAAGGAGCTAAAGCCCAAGTCTCTTGTAAACAAATGATTTGAAAACCGCACAAAGTAGCTAGTTGGTTGTTCTGAATCTTTGCTTGAACCCCATTTATATTCCA
The DNA here is from genome assembly GCA_963921515.1 of Calotriton arnoldi. NCBI lineage: Eukaryota > Metazoa > Chordata > Amphibia > Caudata > Salamandridae > Calotriton > Calotriton arnoldi. The sequence continues at coordinate 80,856 of CAWUFW010021398.1, read as the reverse complement.
CGAACATAGTCTGACCCTTTCATTCATGATTGTTGGCCCCCTTAAATGAACTTCAGTTATGCCTGACATTATGGAGAGCTTCTGTTAGCCAACCTAATTTGACAGTGTCAAATAGTGGGTCTCCTTTTTTTTCCTCTAATGATCTTAAAAGATGCCCGTTGGTCATACCTATGGAGTTTTTTAATATTGAGTATTTCTTATTATTCTCGGTTCTCATTTGGTTATGATTTTGTAATTTTGATGAAAAAGGGCTAGGATAGGAAGGTTGAAGGGGAGTTGTTATTTTTATTCCCCAGTCCTGAAAGAGATTATGTTCTTGCATAATAAGGCTGGCGGCAGTAGATGATGTCCAAGTTACTAATGTCGATTCTCGATTATTATTCTTGATTGTGAGGAATTCAATTGATTCTATGTCGGTAAATTTAATTTTCTTCAATGAGGGTACTGCATTACACAATTTTAATATGTTTCCACGATTCAAGATATCATTATTACCCCTAGATTTATATTCCGGCGTAAAGATTACCTATATCACTCCTTCTTTTTGGTCTGGGTTATTTAATTTAATTTGTTGCAGGCTATTTTGGCCTTGAGCATGCTCAATTAACCTTCCATTATGATTACTAACAGTTTGAGACCATGATTGTTGATGTTTATGTAACTGCTTCATTTTGGTTCCCAGATCTTGTGGTAATTTAATATCCTTCCAGGTTTTTAACAAATCTCTATTCGTTTCATCCCCTCTGGTACTCTCACTCTTTGCTCTATTTGTTTCCAATTGCGATGGCTTATTTTCCACCTGTTTATTATTTTCCTCCACTTGCAGTATTTCTAAGGACTGATTTTTCCCATTCTCTATCATTTTTATACTATCAGCTTGCTTGTTTAAGCATTTATTTTTCATAACTGCTTGTACCTCCGATAGATCCTTATTAAATAGAGGGTAAAAGGGTTTTATTGGAGACATTTGTTTACCCTCACCTTCGCAATATGATATTTGGTCATGATTGTTTCCAGTGTTCAATCTCACTATATCTGATGCATTTGTATTTTTTATACTTTTAGAGACTTTATTTCTTGCTTTCCGTTGTTTTTTTCTCTGTCTTTTTGATAGATGATCTTCCGGAGCTGCATCTGTCATTGTTGATTGTGTCGAGCATAAGTTTATCACTTCTTGATCTTTTGTTTTATCAACTATTTTTTCTTTAACAACAACAGTATTGTCTTTACATTTTATTGTATCTTTAGAGGGGCAGTCAGTTTTAATGGGTTGAATTTCTACATTAGAAAAATTCCCTTTTACATCGTCAATTATTGTTTTTAAAATATCCGGAATGGTAGCCAGTTTGTTAATTAGTGGGGCACAACTACACTCTGCATAAGTAGATATTGGCTGAGATTGTGCCCTTACTATTAAATTATTTAGCGTTGTTATCTTCTGCTCAATCCCGGCAACAGAGGATGCCATAGCGCTCAAGAGATCTATTTGGACCTCCATTTTGTTGGACTGATGTGTTAAAGCTTCCAGAGTTAATTGCCAGGTTTTGAAGAATAAATCCCAAATTGCTCCCGCGTTCCCACTTCCTGGTACCTGAGTACCTGGGCTAAGGTGTTGCCCATTTATAAATGATAGGTCATTATACTCCTCTTTTTGTGGTCCTTGAAAATCATGACCCTCGTCACAAGAATTAATGAATTGTGGACTACTATTCAAAACGTCTTTTTGATACGGAGTACTCCAACGCTGCAGAGTTTCTGGGTTGCTGTTATATTCGTCCTTATTCATTTGAACTCCGTTATTTTGATTAAATTTCGGGTGGACCAGTTTTTGAGCGGAATTTATTTTAGACAGATTAAGATCCGATTTCGGTGGGGTATTGGCTTCCCTTATAATTTTCACCCCCCCCCCCATTTAGTTCATTTGAAGCTTCTTGCTCAGGTTGATTTATTTGGCCCAAATTAGATGGTTCCCCTATACCGTTAGATTTTCTGATTTTTACTTGCACTTCTATTGGTAGTGGCTGCCTAGTTGATCCGATTTCGGTGGGGTATTGGCTTCCCTTATAATTTTCACACCCCCCCCATTTAGTTCATTTGAAGCTTCTTGCTCAGGTTGATTTATTTGGCCCAAATTAGATGGTTCCCCTATACCGTTAGATTTTCTGATTTTTACTTGCACTTCTATTGGTATTGGCTGCCTAGTTGGTAGTAATTGCTGAGTATCTCCCATTGTTGGACTCGTGCATTTTGGGTCCTCTTGTTGTGAACGACCAGTAAGTGGAATAGTTAACATCTCTAGGTCCGTTATTTGACCCCAATGGTTGACTTGGTCCTTAGTTGAATTTGGCATTCGTTCAACGTCAGCTTCAGACTCAGGGTGGCCTGGTTCACTTACTCCTTGTTTAGGGGATATAATATTTGTTCTACTCAGTGGTTTAATTGGAGTTTGAAGATCACATGAGTTAGTTAGCAATGTTAGCATAGCACCAGTTGGATCTTTCATAAAGTCAAACTTTGATGGCGACTTTCCCAGTTTCCCAAATGTATGGATCTTAGATGATTTAAAGGACTGTATGTCACCTGCCTGTTTTATTTTAAACGTATCTAATATTAGTGTTTGTTGTATTTTTCTTTTCCTTTTGATAGGAGGGAAAGGTGGCCGCTCCTTTCCTGACCTCATAATACACCCTCTAAGATGAAGGAGACTTGCCTCTTTCAGGACATCAAACGGGCCAGTAGCAAGACCAACGGATTCTTTGAAAGAGCAAAAACACCTCCAAACACCTCCAAGGAAAACACCCCCAAGGCACACCTCAGTACAAAGTCCGCCGGTACTGCTGGTTACTTATTAAATAAATTAATTAATCAATTGATTGATTAATGTCCGGACTCCGGGTAGGGCTGTAGTCTAGGCATGCAGAGTAATACAGGGGTCGAGGGATGCTTCAACAGGGTCAAAGTCTAATGTCACTTACCCCTTTGCATCATTTCTCAGATTTCTTTTTTTATCACAGACTTATTACAGACCCCAGTGGCTCAGCGACTTACTGTCCGATCAACCTTATCTGCTCGCTACACACCTTTTGCCACTTGTCACTCACCACTCACTGTTCATTGCTTGTTCGTTGCCATTCATCGCTGTCAAGAGTACAAGGGAGAATGCTGGCAATCCTTCAGGAGCAAGAGCGGGATCAAGAGCCATTCACACCACAGACGGCAGATGTAGGCACTTCCCTCTGCTCCTCGGCTCTGCTCTGCTCAAGGCTTGGTGTATGCGTAAAACCAGGCAGCAGGCGGCAGGCCAAGGCTCCTCTGTCCCCTGCAGCAGCCACCGTACCAGCAGCACCGCAGGCCAAGGCACCTCTGACCCTTGCAGCGGCCGCCGCACCAGCAGCACAGCAGCGCCTTGCACTGCGGTGCCGGCAGCGGCTGTTCCTGCCCACACAGCAAATCCGTAAGACTTAAAGCGCCCGTATAACAGGACGCGGGTGAAGCAGGAGAAACCTTCGGGAGCGGGGGGCGGGAGCGGGGGGCGGGAGCGGGAACCGGTCAAAAACAAACCTGGGCAGTCGATTCAGGCTCCGCTCCGCTTGCTCCTCAACTCCTCGGCCCCTCTGCTCCTCAACTCTGCTCGATACGCTCTGCGCTCGCTTCCAGCACCTCGCGGGTAGGCCGTAGCAATGTCTGTCACCAGTACCGGCCGGATGTTGTATTCTGAAGAGAACTTAAGGGATTTTGCACCACTTACCACACAGGATCCATGCACCAACTACAATAGAGAGCTAATTAAAATACAAAGCACAACATTTTCTTTAAAGTACAGTAGATCAGGCAGTGCACCGGGGCCCATTGGAATACAATGTTCACTGCTAAAAGCTGACTTAAATTTCTGGACAAACTGGTTAAGCACTTTGTATAGAGAATCATTCCAATTATATTCTGCTATAAATTCTTGGCAAGGTTCCGTTTTCTGTCTCCTCTTCAAAAACAGCAACCGCTCAGATCCAACTTGCTACCATCTTATAGCACTATCGGATGCAGGTAAAGCATATGCAAGAATTTTATAAAAAGAATTAGAAGCATGGATTGAGGAAAAGCAAATCATCCCATCATATCAAACAGGATTCAACTCAGGATGTAGCACAAAAGACAACATTGTGACAGTATCGTTCTTGGAACAGCAGGCAATCACTTAGAAAACCAGTCCCCTTTTTTGGTTGCTTTATTGACTACTCAGCAGCCTTCAATATGGTTCACAGACATATTTTAAGGAAAAAAATACTGTCATGGGGAATTCCAACTGCTTTATTGAGGGCTTTTATAGCTCTATACTCTCAACCTTGGGTACAAATTGAAAACTGCAAAGGACTTAAGATCTCAAAGAGAATAACCACAAACCGAGGCCTAAAGTAGGAATGTTTCCTGGCTCCAGCTATCTTCAACCTTTACCCCAAAGACGTGTTAGGCAAAGTAAGTTAATTTCCACATAGAATACAGAATCATCATATTTAACTTCTGCAGTATGCAGATGACGTATTACTGGATCAATCCTACAATGGCCTACAGAGATCTTTTACACAACTTCAGTCTGGATTACAAACTGATAAACAGTGAATAAAAAACAAAGGTAATTATTTTCGAGTAATATGTAAACAAAGCAAAAACAAATGGGATTTTGGTCCAGCAACTTTTTGCACTAGTGTAGCATACAACTACCTCTGTTTTTGAGTAACAGGAAAAGGGTCCTCAAGACTTTAACTAGCAAAAATAAGGCACAGATGGCTAGCCTCACCTTCAGCCCATGTAGACTCCACACCAAATGACATAGTCAAACAGCCACTGCAATCTTAACTGTAACAAGAGTGGAACTCCTACCAGCATTAATCCATGGTCATCAAGGTGTGCTGGGTCGTATCACATCTACACTTTATCTGATCAAATGCAGAACCCACCAAACATTTTCCCCTTGCCAAATAGTACATCAATGGCACAGCTTTGATTGTAGTTCGGAATACTGTAACAGGATCTCCTATGCAAAGCAGATTTTCCAAAATGTTGGCCCCTAGCCATCAATTCAAAGACGGACACATTGAAATACAAAATTAGCTTATGTCTAGAAGAAAAGGGAAAAAAAGCAATCCATAGTCCTGGTACCTGATGGAGGCGATAAAAGCTCTTAAATTGCCTGTATACGGAACAATTAACCAACCAGGCTGGTGCTGAAAGCTGTGCTCAGACTTGTTAAGTCGAGAGGAAGATACCTTGTAGTTGACAAAAAGATGGATTCTGATCTCTGATCATTGAATCCTACAACTCACTGAACACCCAAAAACCTGTACAAATCAGTCCGGCTGAAAACACTGTGCATGAGATTTATGCTGCTCCCAACAAAAGAATTCAGGTCATCATGGGCTTCAGAAACATACACAAATTTAAGGTACAGGTTTTGTGATTATAAATATGAGTTGTTCATCCACCTTCTTTGCTGCTACCCGGAGGTTCAGGAAGAGAATGGAAAATTTACACAATGTTGGTCATGCTCAGTACCAAAGTGACAATCTGCAATAAGAAAGCAAGACATTGCCTGAACACAAAGAACCTATCTGAACATTGTTGTTGGTGTGCAGAAATATTTACAAATCATTTAAAAAACTACTTTTTGAATATTTGTACAAGTTTGTGCCATTCAACTTTTTTCTATAACCGTTTATTTGCCAGTTTTTAGAATCACTTAGTCAACTCGACTGCGGCGTTTTTGCAGAATATTTTAAATGTTTCCTAGTTTTTTGTAATGATGATAATTAATCAAATACAATAAAATGTAACTTACTCCCTTGCATTTTTTGATTGACACCTTTAAGGAAAGCACTATTACAGAACCTTCTGACTGCAGCCGAATACAGAAGGAAGTGAGGCTAGGCAGATCACTGTTTCTACGAGTACCCCTCTCTTTATTATTATTCTTTGTCATCAAAATAAATTCATTTTTCTATCTATTTTTAATAATGTCATTGCAATCCTATTACATTTAACACTGTCTTATTTGTGATGGAAATCAGGCACTTTTCTTCCATGGAGGCAATTGTTTTTTAACTTTCCACAGTGGCTTAAAGGAGCAATTCACTGATTTGTTTCACGAATATGCCACTATTGTTCATTGATACAAAATGATGACGGCAGAAACGTCACATTAGATATGGCAGTTACATGGATTATTTTAGTTCTGCAGTTGAGTTTAAAAAGTATAGTCAATGAGATTTAACTTGCTCTTAAAGTATACAAGTCTATAACATTGCCTTTCAATACATCAATGGTGGCATCGAGGCGATGAGTATTATTTCAGTATTACCCTACTTCATTTGAGGTTCCAAGAGAATGTTATAAATGATCATAATGTAATACTTCTTTTAAGCAGGATAGATAACCGAACACAAAACATTCTCAGTTGTAAAATTGATAGAAAGCGAAGCACCACATAAGTTAGACTTCCGAAATTGTGTGTGTGCATAAATATGGCAATGAGAAACATTATTCAGAATTTTAATAGGCATTTTACTTCTTTTGTTAAAATTGGCAGTTTATGTGTTTTCATCAAATTAACAATAATTGCATTTGACTCCACCTTCATTAAAGTAGTCTTTTAAACCATCGTAAACTTCAGCAGATTACTTTTTTATTGTGGTAGGAATAATCGCTGATTTTTTTTAAAAATGATCAAAAAGTATTTTGCTGTTGTTTGTTACCATACCGTGTAATTGAGTGTACATAATCTGATTAAAAGATTCTAATAAAACTGCACATAATCCTGACTAATATCCTAAAATACAAATGGAAATACACAGCATGTGTGTAAAAGTCCTTAAGCAAATTATACATGGTGCATCTATGACATCGAACTTTAGTCTGAATATGGACTGTGTTGTTACAAGGAGATATTAACATGGCATGCAACGTGTATCATGGTTTTCAACTCTTGCACCATTCTCCCAGGGGGAACAGATGTGCATTAGTGGTGGACTTCATCATACCCCTGGATTTTGAACACCAGGGGCTGTATTGCAGAAAGTGCCCCAGAGCGCAACAGGCATGTACTCCCTTTTTGTGCACCCCCAGGGCACTTTGGTATTACAGAAGGGGTCTCAGACGCTTGTGCACCTCTACTGTAATACAGATAGCACTGGCGCACATTTAGCACCAGCGATATCTCAAGAGGACGTTCCCTCATTTGCTGGGGGCTTAGCCCCCATGCAAATGAGGGAATCTCTATAACTCTGCGCCCGCACCGGAGGCACACTGAAAGTGTGCCACCAAATGGTGGCACACTTTCAGTGTACCTCCTAAATGCAGCCCTCTGGAGGAATCAAAGGGGGTCCCATGGACCCCCCCAGACACCCCATTTGCCAGTGGGTGCAGTCCCTCACTGCACCCACATGAAAGGGATCTCTGTCTCCTCTTGAAAGTCCGGTTGGGTGCAGCCTGGACTGTGAAACACAGAGCAGCTTTGAAGCATCTGCTCTGTATTTCACATGAATGCGCTGCCCCCAGGGCAGCTCGAGTTCATGGCTGTCCTGAGGGCAGCGCATTCAATATAATAGTGCCCCATGGTGCAAACAGGGAAAGTGCACCCTTATGGTAATACAGGCTCACGCCTCTAACCCTAGCTACTATGCTTATATTTTTCTGCTGTTTGCAAAGAGATTTCAGCTTGACTAGTAAATTGCCGCAGCTGCCCATTTGTGTCTTAGCCTCTGTGGTCACTGTCATGCTCCCGTAAGGGCCTGATATAGCAAAGTGTTTTCCTATACTGGGGACACAAACTATGATTTGCCTTGGAAAGTTGCCTAAATCAAGACAAAGTTGGCTGTGTGCGACTTTATCCTACTTTCCATCAATGGATGTCTCAAGGGTTATACATGGGCATTCCAATGCAAGCACCCAGTTTGCATATGTACTGCACTGTACAGGACACATATACAATGAGAAAAATAAGCTATGTCAGAGCATGTTTCTTTATTCAGGAAGGGTACCCTTCCAGTAGAAAACTAATCCTTGACAGAACATATACACCCCTGTACGGTGGGGCAAGGGAGTGTGTATTGGTACATGGCAGCCTGAAGCATGCCAGAGCTGTGGAGAGAAAAACTGTGCCATACCTTAGTAGATATGGTGCTGTTTTTCTCTCTTACCTTGATGCAATGCAGCTCATAGACTTCAGTTGCTGCAGTGTGTTGTGCCCAAAGTTAGTACATTTAGCCCTCTATGGTAATGGGAAAATGTGTCAGTACGTATGGACCTAGATTCTTCTTTTCAGATCATACATGTCGAATCAAGCTCTTAGAAACTGGATGCAGTGCAGGATTTCATCAGGGACTGCATCATCAGGGGTTACCAGTAATTAGTTTACGTACAAAAATTAAATTCACTATCACATTTTTTGGTTAAACCTCATAATATTCATTATTATCATAGGCAGACCCACCAAGTATAGGCCTACCTCCCTATGGTACACCTTGGAAATTAAATATTACACGGCCAAGCATCTGCAGGGTACCTTAGATTGGAATGTTATAATGTTTACCAGTTTACATGGCATTGTTTTAGCACCAAAAATAGATCTTGTGATGTTCCATGATTACAGTACGTAGAAATGCAAAAACTACAGCCAGTATCAAGATCTTGTAAGTTTCAAGGAAAGCCTATCTCAATTTCAACATCGTCATTAAATGGCAATCCATATCCTATTACAAAATAAGGTCCTACTCTACATATTCCTTCGATCTCTACTGTTGCAGATGTTGTCACGATGTAGCATATGAGAACAGTTGCACACCAGGCATCATGAAATGCTCTAGAGGTTCTACATATTACTGAAGAGCAAGTGATCCCAGGAGTTGCTAGAGTTGGCATAGTATTGTTGAACACTTGGTAGAACATGCCATATTTTCATATCTCACTTCATTGGGGTACATGCTGTGAGACTTGCATTGGCTGCCCAAAGCACTAAGGATTATTCTTATTCTGTGTAGGAAAGTGGCTCTCTTGACATGGTTAGCCCCCACTTTTTGCCTAATGTCTGATGTGATTTCAAACTGTAAGTGCACTGGGTCCCTGCTAACCAGGCCCCCAGTGCCAGATCTCTTTCTCAAAACCAGTACCACGATTGGCACAACTTCAGTTACCCCTGTAAGTCCCTATTAGATGATACCTTTGGTACCTAGGGCATGGGTACTAAAGAGGGTCCTCTGTGGCTGAGGCACTGGTTGTGCCACACCAGGGGCCCCTCACCAAGGCTATGCACTCTGCCTTTGCAGCTTGCATGTCTTGGTGCAGAGAAATCCGAAGAGTCGACATGGCACACAGCCCTGTGTGCCATGCCACCCATACACTGCATAAGATATAGGTAAGTCACCCCTACTACAGTCCTCTAGTCCTAAGGCAGAGTGCACTATATCCTGTGTGTGGGCATATCAGCATGAGAAGATATGGCCCTACAATGTCCAGTCTAGTCAAGTCAATGTCAAGTCAAGTCAAGTCAATAGCATTTATAGAGCGCACGGCTACCACCTACGGCGGTGTCCCGGCGCTGTGAGGTTAAAGCAGTTGAAGGGAGGGGATGAGGCTAGGACAGATCAAACAGCCAAGTTTTCAAGGAACTCCTAAAAAGGGATTCGGACTCAGCCTTGCGCAGGTGAATGGGCATCTCGTTCCAGAGGGCGGCTGTTCTAACTGCAAAGGCACGCCCTCCCAACCTTGCTCTCCGAAAGCGGGGAGCACGGAGCAACGACTGAGAGTTTGAACGCAGAGTTCTATTCTGAAGGTATATCTGGAGTCTCTGCCTAAGATAGCCAGGCCCACAGTCTCTAGTCGCTCTAAAGGCCAAAGATAAGGCCTTAAATTGAATTCTCCTTTTTACCGGCAGCCAATGTAGGCTGCGCAAATGAGGGGAGATATGGTGCCGAAGGGGTACCTTTCTTATAAACCTAGCTGTAGCATTCTGGACTGTCTGCAGCCTTTGAATAAGATAGGCCGGAAGACCCAGATACAGGCTGTTAGCGTAGTCCAGCTGAGATGTAATCAAGGCATGGACAATGGTGGCCCGACAGTCCATAGGCGGGAGATGGAGAAACCTGCGCAAAGATTTAAGTTTCCAGAAGCACGCTCTGGATACTTGGCCAATCTGGACCTTAACAGACAGTTCAGAATCGAATCTAAAGCCTAGGTTTCTGACCGAAGATACAGGAGTGGGAGGAGGATTCAGTTGCGACGGCCACCAAAGGTCAGCTAAAGGGGGTGAAGGCTGGTTAAAAACATCACCTCGGTTTTATCCGAGTTCAGTTTAAGACAGTTGTCTGTCATCCAAGAGGAGATCTTAGTAAGGCAAAGCCTGAAATTGTCAAACGCAGCCCTCGTTAGTAGCTGAAAATGAGAACACCAGTTGTGTGTCATCCGCGTATGATATTAGTCGAACACCACAGTTATTCATTGTAGAGGCTAGAGGGGTGAGATATGCATTAAACAGGGTCGGGCTAAGCGCAGAACCCTGTGGTACTCCACAGCCCATGATGCTAGGAGAGGAGACATAAGTGCGAAGTAAGACCTGCTGAGACCGCTCCTCCAGAAACAAATGGAACCAGTTCAAGATGGTCCCTGAGATACCCATCTGAGCCAAACGGTCTAAAAGAATCGAATGAGAGACCGTATCAAAGGCTGCAGATAAATCTAGCAACACGAGCATTGCGCTACTGCCCTGGTCTAAGGATTCTCGGATGGTTTCCGCAACTTCCAGCAGAGCGGTCTCAGTGCTGTAGCCCTTCCGAAAGCCCGATTGTGAGTCGTGCAGCAGATTATTGGACTCCAAATAGGTAGAGAGCTGTCTCTGCACTTCCTTCTCCAAAATCTTAGCAGGGGCGGGCAAGAGTGAAATAGGCCTAAAATTCATGAGAATACTAGGGTCTGCATCTTCTTTTTTAAGGATAGGCAGGACAAAAGCCTTTTTCCAAACTGAAGGGTAACTGCCAACCCTTAGAGAGGTATTCCAAATAATGTTTAAATGGGGATTGAGAAGGGAAGCCAGGAGATTAAAAATCTGGCTGGGCATGGGTCTAAGGGTGAGCCAGACTTAATTCTTCCAAGATCTTTCAGAGATGCCACTGGACAAAAAGTCTGAAATTCCAACCAATGGGAGGAAGGAGTAGGGGCAGCGGGAATGGGCAACCTGTCCCCTGGTCCATGGAAGGAAGAATAAATGGACTGTACCTTCTCCTGGAAGAAGGTCGACAGATCTCTGCAAAGATCAGCTGTTGGCGTTATCTTACTGGTGGTGGCTTGAGGTTTCATAAAATCATGTACTATTTTAAAAATTTCCTTAGAAGAGTTGTTAGAGTCATTATTTTGAGATATAAGTGCACAGGGAAGCCATAAAGAGTACATGGGCTGAATACTTGTGAACCGGAGTTTCCTAGCTCCATGATGGTTTAACTGATTCCTAAGGTGTTTGGTACCAAACATCTTGTCTTAATAAATCCTCACTGATGCCAGTGGTAGATTTATTAATAAATTCACACAGGCAATCCTCTTAGAGGGTCTCCTAAAAAACCTAACAAGCACTGGTGTGGTTCCTGACTTGTTTTCACCAGCCTGCCAATACCAGACATGTTTCTGACTTTATGGGGTGAGAGCCAGCACTCTCAGAGGACAGAGACATAGCCTGCTCTGGGCAGAGGTGCTTCACATCTCCTCCAGGAACGGATGGCCTTCCTGAGCGGGAAGCTTCAAAGGTGATGTTGCCTTTAAAATCCATCCCTGGGAAACTCCAGATATTGGGGAAAGCCAAGGCTCTTTCCTGCACCACTTTTGGGGAGAAGAAAGGCAGGAAAATTAGTTAGATTAGAAGGAGAGTCTCCACTTAGCCTACACCACCCCTAGGGTGAGGCAGGTGATGTGAACTCCTCTCCTGAAATTCCACCACCTTGGGATGGCGAGAAAACCTCCTATCAGCCCTAGGGTAGGGCCTCTTCCCACAGGAAGTGGTCACTAGAGGGTATAGACAACCCAAAAGGTAGGTAGTTCATTGGCTACTACCTGTCTCCCCTTGTAACAACCCTAAATTCAGTATTTAGGTGGCACCCAAGACCTAAAAATCAGATCTGACAGACACAAGAAGACCAGAACAAAGAAGACTTGCTGCTCAAGAACTGAAACCCTGCTGCAGCTCCAAACGCAGCTTGCTGCTCCCAGAACTCAACAATTGCTGCTGGTGTGTCATCCTGAAACCTGAAAGGACTCCCAGAGCCCCGGAGCACCTCCATCCTTCAAGAAATTGCCAAGAAGCTCCCTTGGAGTAAAGGTATCACTCTCCTGCCCACGGCAGGCACTGATCCCATGAAGTCCAGTTTGTCAATGTGCTGCTCCCCGATGACCTCGATGCAGCACCAAAGTGAGAAAAAGTAAAACATCTCCAGAGGGACAGATCTGTCTCCCCACCAAGTATAGAGACACCAGGACCTACCGGAGCCGTGGTGTACCAATACCCAGAGTATCGGGTCCCCAATGGCAAACACCGCGAAGAAGCCCCAGAAGCAAGCACCCATTGAGGAACGTTGGGACACCCGAGACCCACTTCCTGAGTGTCCCAGCTGTCTCGAGATTGCCAGTTCCTGACCGCGAGGACCTCAAGATGCACAATGCCCGGCTGACTGTTCGCTCTGCACCTGGCCAGACCAGCCCTGGCACTGACTAACCAGCTCTGCTTCTGTGTTCCCCAAACCCTTGTGACCTCCTCTCTCTAAGGAGACCCACCAGACTTACCTGTAAGTCCCTCTGTGCAGTGCATTTTCAAGGGGCCCCTTCTTCTTTGTGCACCAGCTTCCAAGACCTCACGACTCTGCTCCCGGCCAATCCAGGATGCTCTCGAACTTCTCCTGCTGGAACTTTGGACCTTGTTCCGACATTGACCTGAAACGAGTAGGTGAACTTTGTGAAAGCATTGCCTGAATATCTATGTATTGTTCTGCTTTTTCCCTTGTTTCCTATTTTGCATAATTGCGCATAGAAGTGATATATTTATTGAAAATCGTCTCTCCAAAAGTACTTACCTTAGAACTGTGTTCTTGGTCCTAAACATTATATAAAAATCGATATTATTTTTACAAATTGTACTCGTATTTATTCTTGAGTATGTGTCTCATTTTTGCCTTTATAGGGGCAACAAATGCTTAACACTACCCTCTGATAAGAATTAGTATTACCTACTTATACCTCTGCTTGCCCATTGCGGATTTCCCAGACTCTCTACATAGTGTACTTCATTTTAGAACACTGTACAGAAAGTGGTTTCCTACAGTCTGTAAGTTGTTTTATTAATAGAAAATGTATTTGTAACATTGACATGTTTGTGGTAAACCTTACAGAAAAGCAAGATGGTATTCTCTGGAGTAAAACTTCTTTACCATCCTTTTGACTGGATGACTTGTATCCTTCAACAGCGCCATATCAGGAACTACTTTTATTCCTTTTCTTGCAGCACTTCATGTGAGTGCATGTATTTTCTTGCTCTTGCCCAATTGTGCTGTTTCCAAACTGAAATCCCCACCATGTGCTCTATGTGTTGCTCACTGCTCCCACCCAAGTTCATTCATTGCTTTTTAATTCCCTTCCTGCTTAGCTTTGATTTACAGCTCCTCTGTTATTTCCCGAGCGCTCCTGCTGCCCATCAACAGTTCCTCATCCATCACCTGCTCCACCATTGCCCCCCACCCCTCTCTTTTTTGTCTGAAAAAAGAAAAGAGATATCTTTTTTCGAGGGTTCAGCAGCTGCAATTTGTTATCAAACCACTCTTTTCTAAAAAAATATATGCAGGTGCACCTTTTACGTATTTTTATTTACCACTCCAAGACAGGCATCAGTAAAGTAAATTTTAAAAAATGGCCAAAATGGCAATACACATGCCTGTACATGTATTGTGATGCTGCAGCAGCTGTAGCGTCATGACATCTACATCAGCATGTGTGATGACACCTGGGTACGTCTACAACAATGCACTTTTTTGTTCAGCATTGCCAATATGGCAATAACAATTTGTTTGTTTATGTTGAAGCTGAGGCCTAGTGGCATTACAACTTTATGCTTCCTTCAGTGATTCTGTAACACTATTACTATTCGGTGTATTATGCAAAATCTTGAAATCAGGGTCAGCAACCTACACTGTATTGTGGGAAACACAAAGTTATATTTTCTAATGGAACATTTTGTCTGTCCAGAAAACGAACTTTCCATAGAAAAAATATATACATGAACACTTGTTTTGAAATTGTGTCTGAGTACTTATGAAATATTGTAGGGGCCTATTCACAAACTGCACTTTGTAGTATATTTACTGTAACTACATTAGTAGTACTACTAACATACCATAAAATGCTAATCATAAACCTACAAGTTGAGGTCTCTACCTCCGCCTATCCTATCTTTTATGTGTGGATATCTCCGCCCCTACTGTGGAGATAGTATTGCACATACATCTACTTTTCTGTAGTAAATGTGGGAGAGACAGTCGGTGTGGCAGGAAAATGTTAAATACTTACTTTAAAAGGAGATGGGTTTAGGGAGGAGGAAGGAGGAAGGAGGGCTTAAGAGAAGGATAGACAGGGGTTTAGGTAGGTACATTCACCCACCCACAAAATAATACTCCTTTCCCTGTTCACAAACTGCCCCTATACAGTTAGAATAGTTAAAATGACTAAAAACAATCATAAATGAACTGCAGCTCAAAGATGAAGTAAGTCCAGCACCTCTCATAGCTATTACCAAGCACTGCAACCTGCTCCCATACAAAGTATCGAAGGTAGGAACTTAAAATAAAAACCGAAAGGAAATATTGTTAAAATAAATTAATTTATTTATTTAAACTTTTTCAAAAATATATATACATTTTTGATTTTAAAAAGGAAATTGAAATTGAAATTAAGTAGTTTTTGATATATTATCTGTAATAAATATTTTAAGAACCTTTTTTATTTAGAAATACATGTAAAATTTTAAAAAAATGAAATTCATTAAAATGTATTCTAAACTTGACTTAATAGCTTTTACTACGTAATAAACTGACATCGCACTACTCGTCACTGCAGCGGTTGGTGTGTAACTTGTTTCTAATGCTCTGTTCTAGCGCTCTGTTCCTGGAGCTCTGACAAATGTCTAAGGCTTTTTAAAAATTGTTTACAAAACTTTAAAATTGAACTTTAACAAGTATTTTATTGGACAAAACCTTAAAATTGAATTTTCATGAAGTGTTTTATTGGAGTCCAATTAAAAAGGGAGGAATCGGGGAAACTGTACAGTGAATTGTGCACTCCTGAAGCACACAAACATTATACGCCGCATTCCACATCTTGGAGCGGCCATCTTAGGACGCGCTCCAGTCATTTTGGGTTGTCCCTCTTAAATGAAGCCCTCAGCATGGATGCACTTCCTGAACTAACACTGCACCCCTAGTCGCTGCAGCAATGGGTGTGTAGCTTGTTTCTAGAGCTCTGTGCTAGCCCTCTGTTCCTAGCTCTCTGACAACTGTCTAAAGCTTTTTTTAAAAATATTTACAAATCTTTAAAATTGAATTTTAATAACTATTTTATTGGACAAAACCTTAAAATTTAATTTTCAGAAAGTATTTTATTAGAAGCCAATTAAGAACGAGGGGATCAGAGAATCTGGGAAACTGTATAGTGAATTTTGCACTCCTGAAGCACTCACACTTTGTACTCTGCATTGCACATATACATAAAATATAACATTCATGGTGACAACACCAACAATGGCACATGAAAGAATATTTTTACAAGACCTTGCCTCATTACAATTTTATGCAACTGGTTGAGGGCCCCACCCATGAGAAATGTCACACTATTGATCTAGTATTTAGTAATGTAGCTAATATACAGGCGCAAAGTCCCCTTCCTCTAAACTAGTTAGATCACTTTCTACTTCCCATCACTCCGTCTCCCCCTTCCCCCATCTCACCTCTACCAGCCAGGTGGATGGAACAATGCTGTCCTAAATTAAACTTCAAGGATTGGTCAGCTGCCTTGGATGCAACCATACCTGAATCCTCTGACCAATACACCCTGTCCACCCGCAGGTTCAACGAGTGGATCAACAACAACAAAAGTGGCCGGCAAGGTAACATATCCCCCTGGCTTAATCCCTGCCCAATGGCCTTAAAAGAAGAGTGCAAGCGTTTAGAGAGGAGTTGGAGGAAATTCTATTATGAGGCTAGCAATTCTGAATATAGGAAATCTATTAGAAACTACCACGCAGAATAAAAACATCTCAAGCCTCCTACTACTCGGAAAAGATCAAAATCTCCTACAACTCCCCTAAAGAGATCTTTCAGATCCCTGGAGCTATCATGGAGCCCAAACCAGCCAGTTCCACTCCAGAAGCCTCCGTGGAGCACAGTAGCAACCTGGCACACTTCTTCCAAAAGAGGATTATGGACATATAATCCTCCTTCTCTGATTTGCTAATCCTGGATGAACCTCAATTCAGAAATTCCCTACCTAGAGCAGCCGGAAGGCAGCCTTTCATCCTTTTCCAACCTCACACTGAGCCTTCTCACAGACCTTCTAAGTATAGTGAAGTCAGGCTCCCCCTTTTACCCTGCCCCGCTCCTCATCCTTGACCAAGGGTCTGAAAGCATTTTCCCCATTTTGCTAGGCTTTCTAAACCTATCTCTTATCAGTGGGCAGGTACGCACAAAAATGGGAGCACACAGTAGTTAAACCACTACTAAAGAAGCCCGGCCTCTACTCCCCTGTTTTAATAATTACAGGTCAATCTCCCTCTTACCAGGAGTATCTAAGAACCTAGATAAACATGTTAATAAACACCTCTCGGACTTCCTCAAATCCAACAGAGCTCTCCACCCCACCCAAATGAAGTTCAGACCACAGCACAGAAATAGCTTTGCTGGCTGTGGTAGAAGAACTGAGATGGCTACTGGACCAAGGAGGCACACTCAGAGAATATCAAATGTGTATCTAAGACAGGGCACTAAAATGACTCAACTCTTTCCTGGAGATTAGAACCTTCCAGTTAATAGATCAGTCCTGTTACTCTGACAGCCTTCTTAAGAGCTGTGGGGTGCCCCAGGGCTCTGCCCTGAACCTCCATCCTTTCTAACGTATATATTCACCCCCTTGCTGAAACTCGTTGGTCTCCTATGTTGACAACACCCAGTTGGTCATGTCAATCTCCCTAGACTCCAGCTTGAACCACCTCCAATTGGTCCTCTGTCTTAAGGAAGTGGCCAGGTGGATGGCAAACCTTTGATTAAAGCTAAATGAAGACAAGACAGAAGTAATGTTGCTGGGCAACAACATCAGTAACAAGGCCCGACTTCGTAGCTGGACTGTCTAGGGAGCCTTCGAAACCTTGGGATGTGGCTGGACTCCAACCTCACTATGGACCACCAAGCAGAAAATCTTGCAGCAAGCTTCTTTGGCCTTCTTAGAATGCTTCCTTTTCAAGCCAGAAGACTGATTGTCCAAGCCTTTGTAATCTCCTTACTTGACTATGGCAATGCCTTGTATTTTGGGTCCCCCCAGACGATTTAAAGAGATTACAGGTATTCCAAAATGCCACTGCTCACCTTCTTATGATCATCCCGAGGCAGCAGTCCACCACAAAGGCTTTGGGGGAACTACACTGGCTTCCAGTAGAGCAGAGAGTGCAGTTCAAGGCAGTATGCATTCTGCACAGAACACTTTACAACAAAAGCCCCTTATTGTTAAAACCTCTAGCTTCCTCATATACTCCTTGTAGGCCACTCAGATCATCCACCTCTCACCGGTTGAATGTCTCTATTATTCACAGATCCCGATGAGGAGGTCGCTTAATGACCTACTTGGCCCGCAAACTCTGGAACAACTTACCAATATGGTTATGCCAAGTGAACCATGAAGTCTCCTTCCGTAAGGCCTTGAAAACCTGGCTGTTTAGGAGCTAGCCCCTCCTCCCTGTGGCGGTTATAGAGAATGCGATGTTGGTTCTAGCCTTAAGAGGTCTCCGGGCAGGCATGTGTTTTCAAGAACTACAGAACAAAATAAATTAATATAAATATTTTACATTGGTAGGGTGCTATTTTTTAAATAAATCTTTAATTAAATGTCTTTAAATTAATTAAATTTTTGGTTTAGAATGTAGTTATAGGGCTTTAGCAGTTTATTTACAAACTATTCTACATTTAAAACGCATATATAGAACTACTTTACAATAACTCTTAACTTGCAAATACTTCAGCCACCTTATTTTTCTTCACCCCTCCTACACGGAGTAGGGCTGTTGCTCGAATATGAATTTACCTTGAAGAAACATAATAAAAGAGGTGTTTGGCAAAACAGGAACAGTTAGTTTAATTAAACACTTCGACCGGTGGTACAGCTTACAGAAATGGGTTTGATGACTGTTTCAAAGTACAATCAATCTGAGCGATTTTTGTACAGTTTTGGGTGACTAAAAAGTACATCCAGTAATCTTTGTTTGGTGAATTAATGAGGGCCTTATCTGTGGATTTGTAAATTAAAGGTCCCTGATAACAAATGCAGGTGGGCATCGACCTTGTGTGGACACAATGTGGCCAGTGGGTTATGTGTCCAGATGTCTGGCATGAGGGGTGCTTGAGCACTGCATGTACTGTGTGTGCTGTGTCCTGATTGGCTGTGTGTTCCTAACTCCATGTGACGTCTGACTTTATGGTGTTTTGGGAATGTGCGCACCTCTCTGGCCATGTGTGCTTTATTAGGGCCAATTTCCCTAGACCATTGTACTGTCACTGCGCCTATCTTGGGGATGGACCTGAGTTTCCTATTAGCGCATTTGTCTGCCAGCTACGTGCCGCCCCACCTGTGACCTGTCAATCAGTTATCGTGGACCTAGATTTCAGAGCCTGCCTGACCACATATGGAGAGTTCTTGACAGACAAATTTGATAATAGTGATGCGATTTCATTTGTGAATGCGAGTGTACCATTATAAGCAATAGCATCGTTTTTATCAATATAAAAGGGACATGCAAGTTTACATTTTTGAGAAGCTTTATGCTCGTAAATGGTGAAAAGTCAAAAGTAGTAAGGTTACTCAAAATTGTACCAGTAACCTTGCTTGTGTAGATTTATTCACTTGAAAGTTTACCTTGTGAATAGGCCCCATAGTCTCTGAGTGTGAAGACAATGATCATCATGCTCTGGTACTTGGTCATAGTTGGAAAGTGGGTTATTAGTAGGGGCAAATGTATATCTGCCCCAGGCAATACGGCCACTACCGCAATATAGGGCTCAGTACAGGTCTTAGAAAATGATTCCCATGCTCAGCCCTTGGTAGCCTGGCTGAAAGCAAGCATGCTTAACTTCAAGAACAGGTATGTAAATCATATAAAAACACCAATTCAGTAAATAATTAACACACCAGAAAAATCCAACACCAATTTATATAAATAGAAAATATTTTTATCTGTAAAATGACACCAAAACAAAATAATCCAGTCTAGGGAACCGGAGATATGGATTTTTAAAGATTTAGCACTATATAGCACCTAGAAACCTATAGCACCTATTGGGACATCTGGTCGTGCTAGATTGGGTCAAAGACAAAGTTTCAGGCTGACCGCGATGCAGCCCTGCTCGGCTACCCCTTGCTGTAGGTCTCGGTCAAAGTTTTTACCTTTTGACTTAGAAAGTTTTCTGCAGCTTTTCTTTCTGGGGTCCCTCAAAGCTTTCAGCCAGTCCTGATTCAGTGAGGGTTCGTCGGCTTGCCTTGTGACGAGCTCCTGGTCAAACCTATGGAGGCCTGACCTCCGGAGCTTTCCAGTGGGACGAACCAGCGATTCCGGCTCGAGTTCTTGGTCCCTGTCAACTTTTCTACGTTTGGACTTAGAAACTTTTACGGAGCTTTTTCTTGCGTGGTCCCTCAATGCACTACACTAGACTGGATTCGTTGAGGGTTCGTCAGCTGGGGTTTTCACCTATAACCGGTCAATCTCTGGAAGTCGGGCCTCCTGAGTTTTTCAGCGGGACAAACCTGGACCGCAGGCCATCTCGTGGTTGAGGGTCTCCAGCTGGCTGGCCAGTTCGAGTCGGTCCACTTATGGAGCTTTTTTCCAAAGTTGCTCCAAACGTGTTCAAACTTCTGGAACTTCATCCTGAAGTTCCCCAAAGTGTCCCAAAGTGTCAAAAACTTACTCCAAGGGTCTGGAACATCCAAGATGGTCACTGAAAGTTTGGGACTTCAGTTCCTACAATTAACTTGGACAAAAATCCTTACAATTCAATTTTAACCTACGGACAAGAAAGTCTTATAACTTTTTGTCTGTATATTTTAGAATATATTCAACAAAACCATATTGTTGGATTTATCATTACCATTCTACTGAGTCCTTTAATCCCAGTTGTTTGGCTTTCCTTTCTCCAGGTATTAATGAATAACCTCTTCCAATGTTAACCTATGGAGTGTGGATCTGAAATGGAAAAATTACCTGGGCAATTTCGTCAATTCCAGAGCCCTCTAAAACATGTTTTACAAGGACCCTGCTTATACCTACAGACCTCTCCACCCCTGGAATACCTTGGAAAGGCATTAGGGGTGCTGAATATATCGAAATATTGCAGATCTTCACTTTACAGTGCTCCTATCACAAAAGTCGATTTTGGGAAGCACTTAGCTACAATGTGGGGAGTGAAAGGTGCAATTTCACTAACCCCAGGGCATATAAATACAATTTTATAAGGATTCTCCTTATAGGTACCTGCTGACCCCCCACCCATGGGACACCTAGTGGAGACCCTGGGAGTAGCTAATATGACCACAAATTGTAGTTTATCAATTTATAAGCGCCCCAAAGCCGAGTTTGGGCACAGTTTGCATTTTAAAAGCGGTCCTGCAACACAGGGCTGCTTTTAAACTGACCTCAGGCTTCAACAGTGCACACATGCAACTGCAGAAAGGCTGCTGGCCTTTAAACTGCCATGCCCTATTATATGCTAGAGAATTAAAGGTAGTTCCAACCCCCTGCCCTATTATGTACTAGGGAATTATAGGGAAGGTCATGTCAATCATAGGGGTACCCTAACACATAGTGTACCCTAGTGTATGTAGGTGTTTTCACTGTATTATAAGTGTGTCTTCAGCATTGCACTGGCCCTGGGCCTGGTTAGGCAGAGCCAAGGGTCAGTCAGAGTCAGTTACCACCAGTACCAGTCAGCAAACGAAATTAGGGGTGCCCAGGGAACAGGATGACTTTGCAACATAACAGTCATCATTACATTCCTGCCTGTAAGAATGTTGTTAAGGTTCATTGAAAATTAAAGTGTCTGAGTGTATTCCAACGGATTATAGGAAAGAGGGAGGCATCTGCTTATGTAAATGTTCCCTTCCAAATGAGATCATAGCCTAACAACCTAGGGTGATGCAGTTGTGGTTTGCCTTCGCTACATGAGCTAGAAGTGCAAAGTTGACATTAGCCTGCATCTTTGATGTGCATATATAATTAATATATTTTTCTTTCTCAACTCTCACTGCCAGCAATCCAGACACGCATGTATTACTGAGCTTGCTCCTTGAATTAAGCATCAGGGTATATTTCTCAGGATTGAGCAATTGAGACTGAAACGTCACTGTATATGAACAATGATGAAATTAATAAAACAGCGTTGTTGAAGACCCCTGTAGAACATTATGCCATTGTAGATTGAGTGAACTGCAGCCAGTATTTCATTAGAATGTTGGCAAGAGGGGCAGAAATTATGCTGCCCAAGCTAGAATTTTCCATCCCAGAAAGTTAATAGAACGACGTGATGGTGGCCTGTTTAGAGGCAATATCAAGTTTGTGCTTCCATGTTGGAGTCCACACAACTATCATTAAGAATAAGTCAGAAGAAATCAATGCTGCTTTCTTGCATTATCTATGCACTGACACTTTTCAAGTCCAGGTAATACACAAAATTAATTGTAAACAATGAATTCTTTCGGTATACATGTGAGGAGCAGATAATACTTTCGATAACCACTGTACTGGGAAGAAATATCAAAGTTGAACTTAACCACTCACATTCGATTTGCAAAACTCTGTTCTTGATCTCAATTTCCCTTTTTATGAATTGGTAAACAATGTGTGCTTCACTTTTCTAACTCTTCTGAAGTTTCAGATGCTTGGTATCAATCCGATATTACAGATATCATTATAAGTTTATCCGTTTTTCTTCTTCATCTTGGGGACCGAGGTAAACAGCAACAGCAACTGGAATATTATATTTGGAGCCAGACTTCTGTCTTTTTCTACTTTTATCCAGAGGCAACCAAATACAGTTTTCGGAAATGAATTATACACACTTTATATAGTTGGAGGGGAAAAAAGTTGAAATGCCAGTGGGAATCAACCGGCACGTTATTGTCTGTAAAATGCCTTCCTTCTCCTCTCTTTTAATGCAGTTGTAAATTTCAACTCTTATGATATCCATGTGGGCCCTTTGGCAAGTAAATAACCCCACATATGATGTCCAATGTGAACATCAATAAATCATAACCATCAGTGTAAAAGCAGAGCGGGGGGATTATGAGTTATAGGTTACATTTTTAATGCATTATATCTCTCCCATATATATCTCTCAACTGAAAACATCAGTTGATATCAAAATCGCTTTGTGAAGGCATTGCACAATTGTTCTATAATACATAATCACGAAACAAAAATATGACTGTACTTTCAGAATACAGCTTAAAAATGACCTAATAAACTAGTAAGAATGAAGTGTCTCACGTAAATTTGTGTTCCGGTGCAAATGTATGCCTCTGTGACTTAAGTTCTGTATTTTTTTGTTTTTGTTTTTTTAGCTTGGGTTAATCAAATAATGTATTATTATACTGTAGGTTAAATGAGGGTTGACTGGAGAAAGTGTATGAAAAGTGCTCAGAATCCCATTGAGTACGCTTGTACATTTCACAAGTACAGTTTTATGTTCAATTAAATTGATGCCAAAACCCGGATCGCTTATAGAACTCTCTACTAGTGGCGGCTCCTCCGCTAAGGTGGAGGAGCGTCACCCCACTGCTTTTTTAGCAGTATAAATAAAGGAAAAATAAAATTATAATAATAAAATTATAATAACTCAATGTTATTATCATTTTATTTGTTCCTGCTGTGGCAGCTTTGCGGGCTGGGCGGGGCTGACCTGGTGACAGAGGAGCAGGGGGGGAGTGGTGGGAACTCTGATAGTGCGCATGAATATTTGCCCGGCCAAACATTCATTCACATTTGCATGTTCTCCATCCAGGTTGCATTTCAGCCTGGGTGGAGAACATGCCTAGGCTCCCAGTCCCAGGCTGCGTGCCAAACCATGGTGCTCAGACCAATCACAACGCTGCAGTGGAGCTTGGGTGCTTAATTTTTCCGGCCTGAGTGAAGGGACAACGAGGAGAGACGCAGTGATCAGGTAAGTTTTTTTTTCTATTTTAACCGTCTTAGCCCACCCCTCCCCCGCCCCTGCCCCTCCATCCGCCCATGCCCCTCCACCCGCTATCCGTGCCGGCTGCCGCTGGTCTCTACATGAGCCAGGGAGGCTGGCAAAAAATCAAGTCACCTTAGCACAGTTTTGTTGTATCATATTTTATTGCTCAGTGGCAAAAGCGATAAAGCATATGAAGTCAAAAGAGCTACAAGTAGCGAAGTATAAAATAATGAAGGTCAAGACATCAGTGAATAATACTAGTGTGTTTTTTATTGTGTAATACCTCACTTTTGCAGTGAAGTGTAGGGAATCGTAATAAACAGGTCAGGAGCATGGTGGATGTGTTTGTATGTATGTATTTTGGCAGTGTGTGCTGGGTTGGAATGTGTGTTCGTTTCTGTGTGTGTATATGTATAACATTATCTGAATTATACAAAAAAGTCTTCTTTAGATGATGGTATTTCAGTGCCTTTGAACTCTCCTTTCTGTACAAAGGGTGGGAGACAATTAAAAGTAATGTTTTTTTCATTCATTCTTTACATTTTCAAGGGATTCACATTAATGTAGTCAAGGTGTGCAAGCCATTCTAGTCAAATGTCCTGAATTGGTGTAGTCCTATTAGCAAGGAAAAGTGCTTTTAAAGCTTTATTCCAATTAATAACACCCGTGACCATTAGTTGAATGGGCGCTTTTATTACTATGTTGAAATTCTCAACTTGATCATTCACTTCAGGATGGATGACAGAGTTCCTTACATGCTTGAGCCTACATTTGGTGAAGAAATCCTTAACCAAATTGCTTAAGCACTAAAATGTATTATCTTGCTCAATATTGTCTGTAATTACTCCTCTGCAAAACAGGTCATCTAAAATAAATCACAATATTTTCCGAGGTAACTTTACCAACCATTTTTACTTCTGGCCATTTAGGAAAATAGTCCATTACTACTACCTTGTGCATAAAATCAATTAACTTCATTCTTAAGCTGATAGGAGGAACAATTTTATCTCCTTTAAGTATTACGCCATATAGTGAGCTCTCATATTTCGTGGTAACACTAAAATTCTCTTAAGAACTCACACTCAATATGCCAACCTTTTCTGACATACTCCTGCACGTAACCCATCATTTAATCACACCATACCTCCACTGATATCATGCAAATACATCCACTACTTTTCAACAAAATACAGACATCTGAAAAAATAAAGGCGAGCTCACACTCCCAAAATTCATCTGGGTTACGTTCTTCCTTCTTGGTAAGTAGCCTAAACATGCAATCAGCAAGGACATTATTTTTTCGAGGAACATACTCTATCCAGTTTTGAAAAGACTAATCTGGAGGCAAGCCTTGATTACCTGACTGTCATAGTCCTTCTACCCCAGAGTGCAAACATGTTAACTCTTGGTTTATAGTTAGTTTTCTCAATAGATTTAGGGGCATATGTACAAGCCCCTATCGCCACAGGAAAGTTCCTGTGGCTATAGGGGCTTTGCCTTATTTACAAGGCAGCTTTAAGCCACTTAACGTGGCTTAACGCTGCCTTGTAAATAAGACCCCTTTCACGCTATGCTTGGCGTGAAAGGGGTGGGCAGTGGGTGTTGCGCTGGGTGTTTCACCGCAACACCCATTGATTTTGACACTGCCCCCTATTTACAAGGGTGGCGTACATAGGAGGCAGCGTCAAAATTAAGAACAGGGAAAACCTGATCTTAACTTGGCGAAATGAAGAGAAATGCTTTATTTCTCCTCGTTTTTGCTTTTTCCATGTGTTCTGCCTTGTGCAGCACACATGGAAAAACCAAAATGCCTTGGATTGTTTATGTGTAGGAAGTGTCCCTTCCTGCACATAAACAATCTTAAAAATAAAAAATAAAATTGTAACTTTCATGTGTGCTGCATTAAGCAGCACACATAGAAGTGAGAAAACGGCATTTAAAGATTGTTTATGTGCAGGAAGGGACACCTTCCTACAGATAAACAATCTTCCCCTGCACGCAGACACCCTTGCACTATGGTGCAAGGGTGCCTGCGTTGGCGCTAGGCAGCTAAGTGTAGCGCAGGGGGTAACGCAAGGCTGTACCATAGTCTTGTAAATATAGTGCAGCCTTGCGTTTCAGAAGTGGCAGAGTGAGGCATTAAGCCATGACGGCTAACGCCACACACTGCCACTTCTTTGTACATCTGCCCCTTAGTACCCCACAAAAACATTATGCAGAGCTCTGTACGCCATACACAAGCCAGTAACTGTTTTTTAGCTTCCCTTGAATTTCTTGATCCATATGACAGAATACATTCATCTTTCCCATTGCATTGCATCAATACAAATCTAAAGCACAGTTGCTTGCCTCTACAGCTATATCACATTCTTTTCCCACATCAGATGGTTTCAAGCAAGGTGTAATGACTATTTCATTATTTAGAAATGTAAAGGCCTCACTGTGACTCTAGCCCCAAATAACGTTAACATTGTTCATGAGAAGACATCTCAATGTTTTCACCTTAGTAGCATAATTCTGTATGCATATGGAATAAAGTTCCGTTAACCCAAGGAAAGTCATAAGTTGTTGTTTTAAAGTTGACTTAGCTGACTATAGTATAGCCTCTACATTAGAATGCTTACATTTTATACTGGCATCACTTCGTTGTCTGTCTTAGGTATTTTACTTACTGTCTTCTGTATTAACATTTGGTATGATTTGAGTGAGACCTTTCTCTTGAAGGACCTTTAAAATATCAAATAAATACCTGTTGTGTTCCACAAGATCTATTCCATAAATCAGGATTACATCCAGTTACTATAACTTGCTCCCTGTTTGAGATGTCATCACTGATATTACTAATGATCTGATAAGTATGGTTAGTGAGGTAGTGATAACATGTGATTAGTGATGTGATATATTAGTGTTGGAAAGTGGGTTATTAGTAGTGCTAAATATGCACCTACCACTGTCAATAAGGCCACTGACACTGTCTAGGGCTCAGTACAGATCTCATTAAATTATTTCCATGCTCAACCCTTGGTAGCACTTACGAGACAGGTATGTCAAGGATTTAAAAACACCAATTCAGTAAATAATTAAGACACAACACACAATAAAAATGCTTATCTTTAAAATGACACTAAAACAACAAAAAACCAATGTAGGTAACGAGAGCTATGATGTTTTAAAGATTTACCACTATATAGCACTTAGAATCCAATAGCACCACATTGGGACATCTGGTCGCGCTTGACCGGGACAAAGTTAAAGTTTCAGGACGACCACGATGAAGCCCTGCTCGGATACCCCTCATGGTAGGCCTCATTAGAGATTTTCCCTTCAGACTAGATACTTTTCTGGAGCTATTTTTCTGCCGGGTCCCTCGATGCTCTTCAGTAGTCTGGGTTCAGTGAGGGTTTGCCGGCTCGCTTTCCAGAGAGCTACTGGTTCAATTCTGGAAGTCAGACCTCTGGAGTTTTTCAGTGGGACGAACCAGCAGGGCAGGCCAGCTCGCGGTTAAAGGTCGCCGGCTTGGAGTTTTTTCCAAAGTTTCTCCCAACTTCTGGAATTTCTTCTGAAAGTTCTTCTTGGGGGTCAAAGTGTGGCTGGGGGCGGGGATGGTCCTGGTATTCTCTGCCTGTTCTATCAACTTTTGAAGCCCATGCTTTATGACCTCTCTCCCTGCTCTGGCATTCCTGTGTAGCAGAGCCCTCTCTAACAGATAGCATCTCACTGGGTGAGCCACTTATCACTTCATCAAAGAAGCCTGTCTAATCCTGTTAACACTGACGAATCAGCGGAGACCACAGGAATGCTGCATTTTGGCTTACAGATAAGAAAATATTATAACTTCTTTTCTGTATATTCAGGATAAATAAAAAAATAGCAGATGTTGGATTTATCAATACCATTCTCCTAAATTGTTGAATTATATTTTTTCGCAAATTTCTAGTGATAGTTATGCATTAATAAACTATTGCCATGTTAACCTATCTGGCTGAGGATCTACAATGGGGAAAATGAAATGTTTAACTTCTCCAACACCAGGGCATGTAAAACATATTTTATAAGGACCCTGCTTAAAGTTACAGGACCCCCACCCCTGGGATACTTAGGGGAGTGTTTAGTAACCCTGGGCGTAGTTCGCGTAGTAAGCTGCGCGTAGCTACGCGAAGCGCACTCCGCACGCTACGCGTAGCTACGCGAAGTGCACTTCGCACTACGCACGCTACGCATAGCTACGCGAACTGCGTAGTGCGGTAGGGAAATGCTGTTCGCACTGATTGCACAGTGCCGGATGCTTGTCCGCACTGTGCATTCAGTGCATTCAGTGCAAACGGCATCTTGCACAGTGCAAGTGGTCGTTTTCTTTCCGAATAGATTTGTACTTGAGCGGCAGCTTTCTCAACGCGGACTGGTAGTTTCTCATCGCGAGCGGTCGCGAGCATACGCGACCACTCGTAATGAGAAACCTGACCTCCCCACGTTGAGAATCTCGCTGGGAGGTTTATTTTCCACGCTCGCGATCGGCAACTTGATGTTGCTGATCGCGAATGAGGAAGAAGTCTCGCCGGGATGTTGTTTTGCTCGCTCGCGGTCGCCAACTTGACGTTGAGGACCGCGAGCAAGCAACAAATGCCTGCTACGCTACGCGTTTTGCACTGTGCTACGTGCAATTCGCGTAGTGCGTAGTAGCGCAAACTATGCACGCTCCGCGAGCGTAGCGTAGTACTACGCCCAGGGTTAGTGTTTAGGGGTCTCGAATTCCATAAATAGTGTAGATCCTCACTCCACAGTGCTCTTAGCACAAAAGTCGATTTTGGGAAGCACATTACTACAATGGGGAAGTGAAATGTGCAATTTCTCTATCCCGAGGGCATATAAAACCTCCTTTATATGGGCCCTCCTTATAAGTAGAAAAAAACCCAGTAAAGAGATCTGAGTTTAATCCATCAATCTTTTGCTCACTATGCCACCCCAGTTTGGACCCAGCCATATGCAAATCTAGCTTGACCCAGTTCCTTATGGGAACAGTCCAGCTCGAGCTGACAGGCCAGGTCCTCCCTGGACTGGAAACAAGCATCATGGGACCAGTTTTAGGGCATCACCCATCATCAGCCAGGCTAGCTTGAACCCAGTGGCACAGCGAGCATGGGACTTAGGGTAATGTGTAAAGTATTGGTGCAGTACCCCAATAGTAATAAAGTAAAAAAGCAAAACAGTAAAATTTCTAAACTGATTAGTAAAATAAACAAAATTATTCCTTGTGTAACTGTAACTGGTGCTCATGTAAAGTGCTCCAATACCTTCAAGTCAAGTTCGCGCTATATAAATCAGCAAAAAAAATAAAAGACAAAAATTCTGTAAGGAGAACTGGAACAGTGGGCCCGATTCACAAAAGTAATCTGAGACAAAATCCTAACTTTACGAATTTTGGTATTCACAGAAGTCAGTTAGGAGTAATAAAGTTAGGATTTTGTCTCAGTTAAACTTAAGTTTTGGTCTTAAGTTAAACGTAAGACAAACTTAAGTTTAACTGAGACAAAATCTTAGTCGTAAAGTTAGGATTTTATCTCAGTTAAACTTAAGTTTGTCTTAAGTTTACCTTAAGACCAAAACTGTGAATCGGGCCCTATGATTTTTTAAAGTTTTAAGTAGAAGTTGAAATAAGGCCAAAAAGTACAAATTGCCAATAATAGTGAATGCTTGTGGTGGGATCCACTAAATAGGCTCCTCCCGGTCAAAGATTTTACCTTCTGACACAGGGCCTGATTTAGATTTTGGCGGAGAAGTTGCTCGGTCACAACGGTGACGGATATCCCATCCACCAAAATATAAATTCCATAAGATCTGTCACCGTTGCGATGGAGTAACCCATCTGCCAATTTCTAAATCTGCACAGTGCAAGTGGTCGTTTTCTTTCCGAATAGATTTGTACTTGAGCGGCAGCTTTCTCAACGCGGACTGGTAGTTTCTCATCGCGAGCGGTCGCGAGCATACGCGACCACTCGTAATGAGAAACCTGACCTCCCCACGTTGAGAATCTCGCTGGGAGGTTTATTTTCCACGCTCGCGATCGGCAACTTGATGTTGCTGATCGCGAATGAGGAAGAAGTCTCGCCGGGATGTTGTTTTGCTCGCTCGCGGTCGCCAACTTGACGTTGAGGACCGCGAGCAAGCAACAAATGCCTGCTACGCTACGCGTTTTTGCACTGTGCTACGTGCAATTCGCGTAGTGCGTAGTAGCGCAAACTATGCACGCTCCGCGAGCGTAGCGTAGTACTACGCCCAGGGTTAGTGTTTAGGGGTCTCGAATTCCATAAATAGTGTAGATCCTCACTCCACAGTGCTCTTAGCACAAAAGTCGATTTTGGGAAGCACATTACTACAATGGGGAAGTGAAATGTGCAATTTCTCTATCCCGAGGGCATATAAAACCTCCTTTATATGGGCCCTCCTTATAAGTAGAAAAAAACCCAGTAAAGAGATCTGAGTTTAATCCATCAATCTTTTGCTCACTATGCCACCCCAGTTTGGACCCAGCCATATGCAAATCTAGCTTGACCCAGTTCCTTATGGGAACAGTCCAGCTCGAGCTGACAGGCCAGGTCCTCCCTGGACTGGAAACAAGCATCATGGGACCAGTTTTAGGGCATCACCCATCATCAGCCAGGCTAGCTTGAACCCAGTGGCACAGCGAGCATGGGACTTAGGAGTAATGTGTAAAGTATTGGTGCAGTACCCCAATAGTAATAAAGTAAAAAAGCAAAACAGTAAAATTTCTAAACTGATTAGTAAAATAAACAAAATTATTCCTTGTGTAACTGTAACTGGTGCTCATGTAAAGTGCTCCAATACCTTCAAGTCAAGTTCGCGCTATATAAATCAGCAAAAAAATAAAAGACAAAAATTCTGTAAGGAGAACTGGAACAGTGGGCCCGATTCACAAAAGTAATCTGAGACAAAATCCTAACTTTACGAATTTTGGTATTCACAGAAGTCAGTTAGGAGTAATAAAGTTAGGATTTTGTCTCAGTTAAACTTAAGTTTTGGTCTTAAGTTAAACGTAAGACAAACTTAAGTTTAACTGAGACAAAATCTTAGTCGTAAAGTTAGGATTTTATCTCAGTTAAACTTAAGTTTGTCTTAAGTTTACCTTAAGACCAAAACTGTGAATCGGGCCCTATGATTTTTTAAAGTTTTAAGTAGAAGTTGAAATAAGGCCAAAAAGTACAAATTGCCAATAATAGTGAATGCTTGTGGTGGGATCCACTAAATAGGCTCCTCCCGGTCAAAGATTTTACCTTCTGACACAGGGCCTGATTTAGATTTTGGCGGAGAAGTTGCTCGGTCACAACGGTGACGGATATCCCATCCACCAAAATATAAATTCCATAAGATCTGTCACCGTTGCGATGGAGTAACCCATCTGCCAATTTCTAAATCAGGCCCATAGTCTTTTAAGTCCCAATCCAGCACAGGAGTACACTTCTAAAGCCCCCTGGGATCTCAAGGGAGGCACTTTTAGATTGACAGGGTGTCAGACAGAGGCCAACAGGTCCAGTTGCCACTGGCCACCTGAGTACTTCCAGAGAAGGGCCGCTTGCTGCTTGTCTCCCTCTATCCACACAGAAGATCAGCCTTATTACCATTGGAGTCCACTTCTTTGTCCTGGGTACAAGAGGAACAGGTCTAGTCCTTCAGTGTTACTCCCGGGTCACAAACAGCAGGTCCTCTTATGAGCTTTTGCAGGTTTATAAAGTGTTCCGAAGTGAGTGCCTGGACATGCCACATTTATGGCTGACATGAGGTATTCGGGGCTGTTGGGTGACTCCTGACCCCGCCTTAACCAATGGGTAAAAAGTTCCCAGGGCCAACTCTACCCACTTTTTTATTAGTTCCTGTTTGCTTTGAAGCAAAAAGTCCCAAAATGCAATGTTTCAGGGCAAATCCAAAACCGTGAAAGTCTTCAGTCACACTCAACTAGAGCTTTGAGGATGGTGTGTGTGGGAAGTGTACTCTAGTAATCCTTGTGTCCTCCTACATCTAACACTAAAAGCTTGTTTGAATCACGTAGTGTGCCCATGAAAAACCCAGAGACAGAAGGCTGGTAAAACAAAGCAAGATCCTTCAGCAACCAGATAGTGGATGAACAAAAATTGTTGTGGCATCCTGTACTCTCCCTTTTAAGGACTTCCCAAGTGTTATATGCAAATCCAGAGAAAGAAGCACGGTAGGACAAAAGCAGGGTTCTCCAGCTCCCACACAGTGGATCTACAAGAATTGTTTTGTCATCCTGTTCTCTCCCTTTCCAGTGCACCACACGTTTTATATGAGAACCCAGAGACAGGGGTACGGTTGGAAAAAAAGCAGGGTCCTTCAGCACCAAGAAGACAAGGGATCCACAAGAATTGTCTGGGCATCCTGTACTCTCACTTTGATGTGCACCCCCAGGGTTTTATGTGGCTTAGCAGACCTGTCAAAAGGAGGCCCACAGCCCCCACCCTGCATACTCTGTTGAAATCAGTAGAGTCAATTCTCCCCCTTCAGATCAGTCTATTGTTTGTACCTGGGAGACATTTCACACCGTTGTTGTTTGTTCACACCAATTCAAGGCTAATCACTGGCTGTTTCTTTATAATCTCATGATGTTTCTTTATACTTTTTTACACCAATTCAAGGCTAATAACTCGCTTGAAGCAGCTGGGGAACTATTACAAATTAGCCCCCAGGACCTTCAGGTATACAAAAGGTAACTTTCCAAAAGTTAATTTACTTTAATATTTAATACAAATCATGTTTCCAGCTCGTCCCATTCCTTTGATACAGTATTAGTAATTTAATCTGCACTCTGGTTTTCTACATGGGACAACTATGCCTGCCACAGCAAAAATAGCTTTTTGAACTTTTGGGCCTTGTCACAGTATGCCTTTCAAATATCATGAACCCTACCTTGTGGGCTACAAAGGGGTTGACTTATTATTATTTGAAAGGGGTGTTTTCTCTTGACATAAAGGCCATTTTGTCTGGCAAAGCTGCAGGTTTAAAACTGCAGCAGGCTACAAAGGTAGGCATGAAGCCATGTTTGCACTACCACTGTAGTGAATGACACAATAGGTGCTGGAGTCCACTTGTGGCATTAAACTTCCAGACTCCCCATATACCTTGTATCATATGCTAGGGAATAGGGTAGATTAACTATATCAATTTAGTAATATGCCAATTTGAGTATATTTTAAGGAGTAGCAAAGACACTTTTCTACTGGTTCTAAAGCCACCACAAATACTGGTTTCAGCAAAAGACATAGAATTTGATGTGACCATGCCGAAAAGGCAAATTTCCTACACTCTGGATATTCTTTGTGTGTTGTAACCTACATTTTCTTTGCTTTTTGTAATTGTTTTTGTGTTTTACAGTTCTAAACTACTGTTTTTGAACTTTTTATTTTCTTAATTTTTGTATGTCTTTTGGAACATATTTTTATATGGTTTCTTTTTCCTCCAGTTTATGTTCTTTATTAAGGTGATCTTCCATAGCCTTACAAAATATTCCTTTGTTTGTTTCTCCAGAGGCTACAATGTTTAGGAAGTGCATGCAATATTTGTGAAATGGGGCACCTTGTCATGACTTTCTCTTGGTGCTGGTGCAAAACTTACTCTGGCGCCATCTGTTGTCTTTCTTCCACTCCTTACTCACTCAGCGCGATCTATGTTTTTGTGATGCATAGTCTTTAGGTGCTTCCACATCCCACTCTTTCCCATTGAGTATTGGCCAGCTTTATCCCTATGGAGCACATGATTGCACAAATTGCACATAACCTCCCATGCAGTTATTTCTTTCTCCTACTGGAAGTCAGGAAAGCTGCCACACTACACATTCTTTCTCAGAACTCCATTGTTGTGCTGCTGCAGATGTCAATGGAATGACAATCATGTCATTGTATTCCAATGTTACACCTGTGTTAGGCCCAGTATACGGCGTGTTTGGTGTTTCTTGGTGTGCAGATCTCTCTAAGGCCATGATGGAGTGTGATTATATGTACACCAAACTGCCTCTCTAAAACATGATTCTGGTAATGTTGGTGAAGAAAATCATTTGAGGCTGTTTCTAAAGGCTGGGGAAATATGATTGTTTTCTGGGTTCTCTGTGTGCCAAATTAGATGCTTGCTTTAACTTTTTTTTTATGTCCCATAGATACCGAGGTACTCTGCAGGGCCCATAGAGCCAAATCCAGAGTGCTGTGTAACTCCTGCAGGCCCTTTACTTCCTTTTCATGGATTTGTGGGAGAACCATGGGACCAAAAACTTTTAAAAAGTTGTGTTTACTATAAAGATGTCATGGTTCTTTGCTTCTTCAAAGATACCCAAAGAGACCAGGGCTTTTGGTTGAGGGATTACTAATAAATGTGTGTTGAGTAGGCAGTTGAGAGCTTATTGGAACCCGTGCAGAGGCTAAAGTGGAAGAAGCATTGTCCTTATGATCAGGCAAAATGTTCTAAGGCCCTGCATTGCTATAGCTGCCCTGCTGCCTCCACACTTTTGGCCAACCAAAGTGGCATTCCACAAGCTTTCTGAAGATCAGGGTATGAATGGCATCAGCAGTATTGCAGAAGGCCACTTTGTAAGCAAGATGTCAAACATGGGCTCTTTTCATCTTCCCAAATGGACGATCATGATTTCTAGGACAAGGACATGGTCAAACCAAGTACCAGACATTTTATATGATGGTGATCAATCTACATGAATTTATCAGATGTTCTCAATCAACGATACAGTAAGGGCTTTCTCCTGTAATGTCAGCTCATGTTGTATTCGAATATGATACTTTACAACGCACGCGTTACAACGCGTGTCATTACAACACATTTTTTACATCGCAAAATCCATTACAACGCATGTCGTTACAACGCATAATCCATTACAACGCAATTACTATTCTAACTCCGCCGGGGCGTTACTTTGGGGAATGCGTTGTAATGGATTATGTGATGTAATGACATGCGTTGTAATGGATTTCGCGTTGTAAAACATTCATTGTAATGACACGCGTTGTAACGCGTGCGTTGTAAACGATGTTTCCCGTTGTATTTTATATAATGATGCAATTCTCAGTAATAGATGTGTTACAACGCTTTTTTTACCTTATCTCTCATCACATTCTTTGTCACCTTATTTTCATTTCTGACCCTGATTTTGCTCTTTGAGTAGGAACTTGTGCGGAATCCTTCTCCTGAATTTCTTTTTACTCCCTGCCCTATCAGGAGGAGCTGCGTGCTTACCATTCTCATCATTTCAATTTCTCTTCTTCTTCCATCAAGCTAAATAGATTTCTCATGAGTTTATTTCCCCTTATCCTCAGCCCTAAGGAGAAATCTTTAATGTATCCTGTGCAGTGCAGAACTGTGGATTCTTAGAGTAGTTGCCCTTTCTGAGGGAAATCAAAATGGGGACTCAACAGACATTCAATTGTGCAATACTTGACAGTAATCTCCTTTGGAAATAAACAGCTTTAGCAAAAAAAATTAAGTTTGTTGGTTGTTCATTTTTTTGCCATGGGTAAAGGTGGGAGACTTTGCACTAAAAATGATGACATGATTTTGATCAACGATGAAACATGCATAAATCAGAGATTGCACAGATATTTTGGAATGTATAGGATAAATTAGTAGTAACTTTGCTGGTTTGAGTTCCAAATAGTTGATGTTTGAAACACAAATTTGAACAATGGGTAGGGTTTAGTCTGGATCAGAAATAAAATTAGGCGACAATAACTTAGTGTAAGGCTGTGTATTGCCAGTGGTTTTAGTACTATAAGTTTCCTGATGACTCGAGGATAACTCCAAAGTGTTCTCAGTAAAGATTAAAATGTATCTGGGCCAGAATGGAACCTCGTTGTATCCTTGTAGCAAGGTAATAGATCTGGTTAAGAAGTCACTTCAAAGCTAATGAGAGTGCTTAATCAGATAATATTTAAATCAATTAAGAAATAAAATATCAACACCTGTGTGCTCTTTGAGGAGATTGATCAATTTGGGATGATTTACCATGTCAAAGGCAGCTGACTGATGAATCAAAAAGAAAAAGACATTAAAATGTCCATTGTCAAACATGTGAAGTGTGTCATCAACAACCTGGAATAATGCAGTATAAATACTAAAACTCTATTTCAAACTTGATTTATCAAATGTTAATTGTCATAGAAATGTTATTCACATTGTAAGACACAGCAGTCCTTTGTAAGGAAGCAAAGTCCTCAGACAGGCTGGAAGTTGAGTCCTCAGCCATACCACAGTTCCTTGTTGTCCAATGATGCCTGAAACCACAGACCCTAACCATTCTGTGATTCCACCCTTCAATGCTGCCCAGTGCGAAATCACAGCACTGCAAAGGGTTTGAGCAGCTATTGGAGAGATTTTGCCAATTTCCATACAATCCAGAAAAAAACTCTGCTTCAAGGGTGAATTCACTGGATTGGTCCAATAGGAGAAGAGCTAATATCACAGGGGCCGATTCACAGAACTAATATGAGATAAAATCCTAAACTTACTACTTCTGGTATTCACAGAAGGCATTTAGTAGTAGTAAAGTTAGGACTCCTAACTTTACTACTACTAAACTGAGACAAAATCCTAACTTTACGACTTTCGGTATTCACAAAAGGCATTTAGTAGTAGTAAAATAGGAGTCCTAACTTTACTACTACTAAATGCCTTCTGTGAATACCAAAACTAGTAAGTTCAATCAATCAAGCATTTGTAGAGCGCACTACTCACCCGCGAGGGTCTCAAGTCGCTGGGGGGGGGGGGGAGCTGCTACTGCTCGAACAGCCAGGTCTTGAGAAGTCTCCTGAAGGTCAGCAGGTCCTGGGTCTGTCGCAGGTGGATGGGGAGGGTGTTCCATGTCTTGGTGGCGAGGTGGGAGAAGGATCTGCCGCCGGTGGTTGTTCGGTGTATGCGTGGAACGGTGGCAAGGGCGAGGTCAGCGGAGCGAAGCTGGCGGTTGGGAGTGTAGAAGGTGAGTCGTTTGTTGAGGTATGTAGGTCCGGCATCGTGGAGTGCTTTGTGAGCGTGGGTGAGGAGCTTGAAGGTGATCCTCTTGTTGACAGGGAGCCAGTGCAGGTCTCTCAGGTGGGCAGTGATGTGGTTGTGGTGGGGGATGTCGAGGACGAGGCATGCGGAGGCGTTCTGTATGCGTTTAAGTCTTTTCTGGAGTTTGGCCGTGGTTCCCGCGTAGAGGGCATTGCCGTAGTCCAGCCTGCTGGTGACGAGGGCCTGGGTGACCGTCCTTCTGGTTCCGGTGGGGATCCATCTGTAGGTCTTACGAAGCATGCAGAGGGTGTTGAAGCAGGAGGAGGAGATGGCGTTGACTTGCTGGGTCATTGACAGTGATGAGTCCAGGATGAACCCCAGGTTGTGTGTGTGGTCTGTGGGTGTCGGCGCAACTCCCAGCGAGGCCGGCCACCAGGAGTCGTCCCAGGCGGAGGGGGTGGAGCCAAGGATGAGGACCTCCGTCTTGTCCGAGTTCAGTTTCAGGCGACTGTTCTTCATCCATTCGGTGACTGCCTTCATTCCTTCGCGGTGGCCGGGTCCTTGGTGAGGGAGAGGATCAGCTGGGTGTCGTCGGCGTATGAGACGATGTTGAGGTCGTGCGATCGGACGATGTTGGCGAGCGGTGTCATGTAGACGTTGAGAAGGGTCGGGCTGAGGGATGATCCTTGGGGTACGCCGCAGGTGATCTTGGTGGCTTTGGATCGGAATGGAGGGAGGCGGACTCTCTGGGTTCTGTCGGTGAGGAAGGAGGTGATCCAGTCCAGGGCTTTGTCACGGATCCCTGCGTTGTGGAGGCGTGTGCGTAGGGTGTGGTGGCAGACGGTGTCAAAGGCGGCCGAGAGGTCTAGGAGGATGAGGGCCGCGGTCGGTGGCGGCGATGAGGATGTGGTTGCTGCGGAATCTGGATTGGGACGAGTCCAGGGTGTTGTTCTCTTCGAGGAAGCGGGTCAGTTGTCTGTTGACGATCTTCTCGATGACTTTCGCCGGGAACGGGAGCAGGGAGATGGGCCGGAAGTTCTTGAGGTCCTTTGGGTCTGCCTTGGGTTTCTTGAGTAGGGCGTTGATCTCAGCGTGTTTCCAGCTCTCCGGGAAGGTGGCAGTCTCGAAGGAGCTGTTGAAGATCTTCCGTAGTTGGGGTGCGATGATGGAGCTCGCTTTGTTGAAGATGTGGTGAGGGCAGGGGTCTGACGGTGAGCCGGAGTGGATGGTGTTCATGGTTTTGATGGTGTCTTCGTCGTTTACGTGTTTCCAGGAGAGTAGTAGGCCGGTGTGGCTGGGGGGTGGTGGGTCAGAGGCGTCGGCAGCTGTCGGGGGGGTCTGAGTGTTGAAGCTGTCATAGATGTCTATGATCTTGTGGTGGAAGAAGGTGGCTAGAGAGTCGCAAAGGTCTTGTGACGGCGGGATGTCGTTAGAGCTGGAGCTGGGGTTGGCGAGTTCCTTTACGATGTTGAAGAGCTCTTTGCTGTTGTGTACGTTGTTGTCGATACGTTCCTTGAAGGAGGTCCTTTTGGCGGTTCGAATGAGTTGGTGGTGCCTGCGGCTGACGTTCTTGAGGGCCGTGTGTTTGTCCGGTGTCTGTTCGTGGCGCCACTTCTTCTCGAGTCTTCGGCAGGTCTGCTTGGATGCCTGGAGGTCGGTGGTGAACCAGATGGCCCTTCTGTCGGTGCGTCTGGTTGAGCGTTTCTTGATCGGGGCGAGAGTGTTGGCGCAGTCGTCGATCCATTGCCTGAGGTTACGGGCGGCTGTGTTGGTGTCGGTGTGGTACGTTGGTGGGTCTCGGGCAAGGGTGGTGGTTAGCTGGTCTTTGGTGACCTTGTTCCAGCTGCAGTGGGGGATTCGTTGCGGGTGGTTGTGTGCGGTGTTTTTCTCGAAGGAGAAGTGGATGCAGCGGTGGTCGGTCCAGTGGAGTTCGGTGGTGTGGCTGAACGTGATGTGGTTGCTGGTGGAAAAAATGGGGTCGAGTGTGTGTCCGGCGGAGTGGGTGGGTGTCGTGACGAGCTGTTTGAGTCAGAGGTTGGCGAGGTTGCCAAGCAGGGTGGTGGAGTTGCTGTCGTTGGCGTTCTCGAGGTGGAAGTTTAGGATTTTATCTCAGTTTAGTAGTAGTAAAGTTAGGACTCCTAACTTTACTACTACTAAATGCCTACTGTGAATACCACAAGGAGTAAGTTTAGGATTTTATCTCAGATTAGTTCTGTGAATCAGCCCCTCAGATCTTTTGCAATGCGTACTGAAATTTGATCTGAGAAGTGGCTAGATTGTTTCATCTTAACAATTGCCAACAATAAAAACACCTAGAAAGTTGCTTTGTTTGAAGATGTCATTCACTGTGAGGCCTCTTTAAGAGCTGGCAACTCATCAGAAAAGCTATTCATGCATTCATATTATGTGATATTAGAGGTGCTGACATCTTGATTGTGTGCGACAAGGGAGATAGGTGGAAGGTTATTCACAGGCATCACTGCCATGGTGTCAATATTAACATTTGTAGTGTCAGAATTTATCACATCTTTATGCCTTGGCACTACTCAATCTTCTGCATACAATTGCACTATTTTAGCATTCTCCAGACCATTATCTCCATGCTTCATCTTGGTGACCTATTTTTTCCCTTCTACCCCTCTTCCTTAATGTCTTTGTTAACAAGCATTAAGCAGTGGCATAAATCTAGAAAGATTATCTAAAAATATGGACTGTAGAAATGACCAATCCAACAATTTGTAAATAATTTGAGAACAATATTGTTCACTTTTATAAATCTCTTTTTTCCATTAGGACCCAAAGTCTCCTGTTTTCAATTATTAGAAAGCTCATATATTCAGTCTAAAGTGTCCAAATGCAAATAAAAAGTCTTTTAATGTGAGAAGAAGCTTCACAACATGGATGAATGGGGAAACATTTTGATGCATGCTCATTGTCCCCAATTGTTCACATAGTGAAAAAAACAGTAAACATGACTAGTGGTGTATATACTTACAAAGCAAATGACTGGGGTTCAGAGCAGGTTCCTGGGTACAAGCTAATGAATCCAAAAACAATTAGAGCAAATCTAATCTGTTTGTGAGAGTGTTGAGAAACCTTTCACCTATTCATCAGCTGTAAGCTCATCATGAGAACATAAGAACAGTGAAAGGGAACCTGAATATGTGTGCCTTTGTTCAGGTAAGATTAATGGGGCAAGGTAGACGAAAGCTCATAACACAATGCTTATTCATTTTGAGTTACCAGAATAAATGGATTATTGTCAGCGATTAAAGACAGTCTTTTCTTGGCAGCATGGCCATCACTTACCAGGACTATACATTTAATACACCCAAAGGTTCTTTACCAAAATTGTAGATCAGATTTTCTTGCCTCATATTGGTTTGTGACATAATGCTTGCTTGCTACATTTCTGTTGGTACATCCTTCATCTTACATGTGACTTTCTTCTTAGGGTATACATGTTTATTTCATCATTATCCCTTACTACTCCTTTCTTGCTGATGTTTTGGAATAGCAATCCCAATGAAGGCAATTTTTGAGCACTTCTTTGTGCAAAGACTATACATTGGATTAGAGTTGTGTGGTAATTCGATGACGTGTAGCTAATGAGTGTTCATTAGATATAGTTCCTTCAAACATCTTTCATCAGTAATTGTTCTATATGCGTGGGGTGCTAATTAGTAAGATAAGGATGGACCTATAGGAAAGGTTGTTGTTTAATAGTAGATAAAGGCTGGACTTGATTTCAGGCATTAGGTCCCTCTGGCATTGCTTGATTGCTGTGACCTTCATATTCAAAATCAACACGGAAGAGATTTGAGTTAATTTTGGAGTAGTTGATAAGTGGTCTTATCCCTGATGTGACAGAAACTCTTATGGCATTTCTTTATATTTTGTTAAAATTAAAGATAGTTTAGTTTAACGTTTTTAAAATATATACTTCACTTATTTTTATCCAGTGTAACTTTTTTTTACCTCTTTCTAGGTATGATCCAAAAACAGACACTTGGACAATGGTGGCACCATTAAGTATGCCTCGTGATGCTGTTGGTGTTTGTCTTCTCGGAGACAGATTATATGCTGTTGGTGGATATGATGGACAAACATACCTTAACACAATGGAGTCATATGACCCACAAATAAATGAGTGGACAACGGTAAATAACTGTGTATTATTTTATGTTTTTCTTAATCTGTTTCCAGGAATCATATGCATTAGAAGTTAGTGTACTTTTATGCTGCTTTAGTAAACTTCTATAAACATTAATAGGATCTGATAAACTACTTGTCAAGGCATGTGAATATATGTTAAGAACAATAAAAAAAAGTACATTGAGAGAACATGTGTATTGCTAACAATGTAGGCAAAAACCACATTGGCACAAAAAGTAAAATACGCACAATTTTAACCTCTCAATGTAATATATAAATAAATATGAATTTTAATGCACTACAGTCCCTTTTCCTAGTAATTTCTCTGGACATCTTTGAGGCAGAGAGGATCACATGAGGCTACCTGTAAAGAAAAGGCTACAGTTTTTGAAACACCAATACGGTTTTGGTCTCTATGAATAAGTGAGACCCTCTTCAGGACAATGCTTAGACGTTCGCTGAAAAAAACAGATGAATATGATATATTTGCCTGTGTGATAACTTGCAATTGGCAAAAAAGATAAATGGATGTTATGGTCTCGGTTTGGAGAAGAAAAGAAAGTAACAAAGTGCACTTTGTTATGTGTATCGGAGATGTGCCCTTGAGGGGTTTTGATTAAATCAATTCAGAAACCCAATATTTATTACCAAAATATTGACTTGTTTCCTTGTATTGCTATAAAAATCTCAATACATTAGAAAAGCAAGACACAACACACAATAAAAATATGACTTCAATTTATGAAAATAGATTATATTTCTATGAACATATAGGCACCATGTGGACACAAATCCAATGTGGGGAATCAGAGATTTAATTTTTTTAAAGAATAAACACTTTCTAGTGCTTAAAAACCATTACAGCCATTTTGGGACATCTGGTCATGCTTGACACTGAGTGGGAGGCCTCGGTCAAAATTTTGCCTTTGGACTTGGAAACTTTTCTGGAGGATTTTTCTCTTGATTCCGAGCAGTCCCCTCCAGCAGGCCGATTTCAATTAGGGGTGGGTAGTGAACACCACTCCACTGGTGGAGTTTACAAAGTTTTGGCACGCCGCGCTCCACGTGGAGTGTGGAATTCGGCAACAAAACTCTGCCAGCCGGCAGCGGAGCAGAGCTTACTGGCGTGCTGCTCACCCACCCCAGTTTACATTTGTTGAACCCGATATATGCATCAGCAGCAAATGCAGCAGAAAGGCATGGAGGAGGAGCGGCTTCAATAATCTCAGTTCCAGGAGGACTCACATGCTCACCTGGGGAGGAGGAGCCCAGCTCAGCTGGGGAAAGTGGAACGAGGAACTGGCAACAAATGTTTGAACTGTGTCTGAAGAGTCGGCACTAAGGATCATTGGAGTGGAGGGAGTTGTCCCTAGGGGCGGGATGGGCTGCCTAGTGAGTTGGGTTCTCACTCTGGCCTGTTGCTCACTCTGCAGTCCACACAGCCTGGCGCTCAGTGAGGTTGCTGCCTGTAATGTAAGCAGGCGCCAGGGCTCCTCGCAAGTCACTGCCCTGAAAGTAGTGCCAGAGCTAACACAAGGAGATGATGGACGGAGTGGTGAAACTTTTCAAACACTCTCCCCCAGTCACAGATCTTAGTGGAGTCCATCATCATTCTTTAGCTCACTTTGCCACCTCAGTTCAGTCCCAGCTATATGCAAATCAGTCTTGACCCTGTGCATCATGGGAACAGTCCAGCCCGAACTGCCAAGCCAGGTCTTCCCTGAACCAGAAACAAGCATCCTGGGACCGGTTTCGGGGTAACACCCCTCATCAGCCAATCTAGCTTGAATCCAGTGGCAAAGTGAGCAAGGGACCCACGTCTGGGCATACCCTGCCAACTTAGGGCTTTGGAGTGACAGGGGCTGGGATGTGCATTCTCTCAGACAGTGGGGGGGGGTGATGTGTGTCCTGCCTTTTCTGAATGAGTCAGGGCTGGGCTGACTACATCTGGGCTGCATTTTGAGTAGTGGGAGGAGATTTCACTGCACATGAATGGACTTGGTCTGCCTTACACAATGCCGTCTCCACCTCCTACCAGGAAGCTGGGCCAGAGAGGGCATAACTGGTTTTGACTGATCACAGAGGCTCTCTGCCACCAGAGAACAAAGGAAAATGCTGTATAAATATTGGGGCCCAGACCCCAGGACTTTAGAATACTTCTGGACTCAAGAGGAACCTCTGCCAAGGAGAAGAGCTGGGAAAACTGAAGGAGATGTACTGCCCCTTTGCTGCGCACTGTCTGGGGTTGGCTTGCAGTGGCTGTTTCTGACAAGGTGAGGATAAAGACTTTGCTGTGTGCTGTGTCTCCTGCTTGAAGAAGATCTCCAAGGGCTTGAAGTAGAGCTTGCCTCCTATTCTGAAGTCTCAGGGACACAAAGACCTCACCAGCAGCTCCACTGAACTTCCTTGCTGGGAGTTCTGACCTGCCAAGTGGTGCCTGTTGCTGAGTTGGGCCTCTGGAGGTTGTTCCTGTGGTTGGGAGCTGGAAATGAGACGCAACTACGAGAAGCGCAACGCATCCGCACCGGTTTCCGACGCTTCGCCACCGTGCGGCCGAAGAAACCGACGCAGCGCCTGCCTGTGGCTGGAGAAATAACAGCATGCTGAATCCCATGCACCAATCTCTGAAGTCTGAGATCATCACCGATTCCGACACAAGCCCTGCTGTTTGTCTGCAAGAATGAACGCATCATGGGACTGCGGCTGGAGAGACCAATGCAGTGCCGTTGCTGCCACTACTGCATCAAGAACCGATGCATCGCTGATCCCCACGCATCACACCGGGGTGCCAAATCTACAAGGACACTGGGGTCGCAGTTAGAAACCGACACATCACCTCCCCTCACAGTAAGAAACCGACGCATCACCTCCCTTCAGTAAGGAACTGATGCATCATCTCCCCTGCGTGGTGGTAAGGAACCGATGGATCACCTCCCCTGGAGTAAGGAACCAACGCATCACCATCCCTGCATGTAAGGAACCGATGCATCACCTTCCCTGCAGCTGTTTTTTTGTTATGATTGTGAAGCATCCAAGGTACTTTATGTTGAAAGTGTTGCATCTATAGTTTGCTATGGACAGAACTGTTTTTACCTTCGAAGGAGTACATTTTGATTACTGTATTGTGGATTTTTGCAATTTTGGTCTTGTTGTTTTTAGATAAAGATTACTTATTTTTCTAAACTGGTGTGGTGTCCATTTGTAGTGTTTTCACTGTATTACTGTATGTGTGCACAAATCCTTTACACACTGCCTCTGAGATAAGCCTGTCTGTCCTTGGCAAGATACCAAGGGGGTGAGCAGAGATTATTTTAGAAGTGTATCCCACTTACACTGTCTAGGAAGAAGGGTCCCTACTTGGACAAAGGTGCAAACCATTGCCAACTAGAGACCCCCCCTTTCTAACAATAACTCTGCACTATTCTGTTGAGTAAACCTCCGTGGGCTCCGTCCACCCCTAATTTCGATATGACATTGCTGGATTGGTTCTTCGCAAAACCTCGGTCAAATC
Source organism: Calotriton arnoldi (assembly GCA_963921515.1). NCBI lineage: Eukaryota > Metazoa > Chordata > Amphibia > Caudata > Salamandridae > Calotriton > Calotriton arnoldi. Next base: position 36,687 of record CAWUFW010021398.1, on the reverse strand, counting down.
CTGGAAGACTGGAGATCTGGAGCTTTCAGCCGGATGAACCTGAAATCCAGGCCGGGATGTGGTTGAAGGGAGCCGACTTGCCTCTTGACATCAAGTTGGTCACCTTATGAAGCTTTTTGACAAAAAGGTCCCAAACTTCACCAAACTTCAGGATCCTCTTCCAGAAGGGCTCCTTGAGGGTTCAATGTGTCCAAAACACAAACCCAAGGGTCGGGAATCTCGTAGATGATCCTTGGGATGTCTGGACTACAATTCCCACAATGCACCTGGCCAAATACTTAAAATTCCACTGGTCGAACTCCAGGATTGGGACTTTTGGTGGCGATGATGCAAGTGGGCTCTATTAACCTGCAGCTTGCAGGGAGTCCACTCCTTAGTCATTCTTGAAGAAAGGCGAAGTCATTAGGGCTGTAGTACCAGATTGTGCCTTTGAAAGGTGGCAAGGGCATTCTTTAGGCCAAAAGGTATTACTTTGAATTAGTAATGTCCCTCTGGTACGGAGAATGCTGACCTCTCCTTGGCTCCTTCAGTGAGATCAATCGGCCAGTAGTCTATGGTTAAATCAAATGTACTCAGGTACTTAGCAGCCCCTAAACTATCAATGAGCTCATCGGCTCTAGGTATAGGGTGAGAATCCGTCTTAGTTACTGCATTCAGTCACCTGAAGTCCACACAAAACCTTAACTTCTCCTTTCACCCCTAGGGAATAGGTTTCAACACCAGCACCACTGGGCTGGCCCATGGACTGTCAGACATCTCAATTACCCCCAATTCCAGCATCTTAGCTACCTCAGGCTTGACATGGTGCAACAACCTAAACAATTTATTTTTGACCGGTAGGCTGTCACCAGTTTCAATGTTATGGGTACACTAAGTGGTGATACCTTAGGTCAAAGAAAACAGATCTGCAAACTGCCCCAGTACTTGCTTGCAGTCTGTGTGCTGCTGGTCTGTTAACTTGAGATAGAGTACAGCTCCCTCCACTGACCCATCTAGCACATAGTCAGAGAGGAGGTTGGGCACTGGCTCAGTATCCTCCTCTCCTCCCTCCTCTGCGACCATCAGCATGGCTATGTCTGCCCTGTCATGGTGGGGTTTTAATCTATTGGCATGCAGGACCCTATGAGGATTCATGGGGGTGTTCAGGTCTACCAGATAGGTACCCTCACCCCTTTTCTCTAGGATTGGATGGGGCTAAGTCCCCTTATCCTGGAGGGCTCTAGGAGCTCCAAGCTTTAACACCAACTGTTCTGGAGTATATTCAGACATCACAGCCTTTTGATCATACCATTGCTTCATGAGCTCCTGGCTGACCTCCAGTTTCCTGCTTGCCTTGTACATGTACACGGCCATGTGTGAGTGCAGGCCTGGTACAAAACCCAACACATTGTCCATGGCTTCCTTGAGAGGCTTCTCCCAAGACTCTCTCACCAGACACAATGACCCTCTGGCAGGATGCCCAAAGAACAACTCAAAAGGGTTAAAGCCAATCCCTTTTTATGGGACCTCCCTGTATAGCAAACATTAGGCATGGAAGGAGAACATCCCATCTCCTCCTGAGTTTGTCAGACAAAACATTGAGCATGTCCTTCAGAGTCTTATCGAACCTCTCCACCAGACCATTAGTCTGGGGATGATATGGGATTGTGAACTTGCAGGTAATACCACATTCATCGCACATCGCCTTCTTATACCTGGACATAAAGTTTTGCCTCTATCTGAAACCACGGGGCATATTAGCAAGAACGGCGTTAAAATTATTGCCGCTTTAGCGGCAGGAAACTGCCGCTAAAGCTGCGATAATGGGCTTGATAATATGCCCTTGAGAATGCCAATAGAAGCCCATGTTCTGCTGTGATCCTGGGCTTCTATTGGAATTCTCAAGGGCATATTATCAAGCCCATTATCGACACTTTAGCGGCAGTTTCCTGCAGCAAAAGCGGCGATAATTTTAACGCCGTTCTTGCTAATATTCCCCACCTCTTTTAGGAACCCCACTCTGGTGAACACACCAAGTAGGGCCCTTGCCACTGAAGGAGAAGTGACTGTCCTGAGGGGCATTGCTTCAGGGTATCTTGTGGCATGGTCCACTACCACCAAGAAATACTTGTTCCCTGATGCAGTTTGTGGTTCTAGAGGACCAACAATTCCACCTCCACCCTCTCAAAGGGGGCCCCAACCACTGGCAGTGGTATCAAGGGAGCTTTGGGTTGCCCCTTTTCTTGCCATTGGCCTGACGTGTGACACAGGAGCTACAGAACTCCTTTATATTTTCAGCTATTAGGGGCCCATTAGAAATGGTTTCTCAAATGGTTCCAAGTCTTGTTCTGCCCCAAATGACCTGCCAATGGGATATCATGACTTAAAGTCAGGAGCAATTCTCTGTACTTTTGGGGAACCATCAACCTCCTGATGGCCCCTTCCTTAAGGTTTCTGGCCTCAGTGTAGAGAACCCCATCCTACCAGTAGACTTGTGGAATCCACTGTCATCCCCCTTCTTCTTGCTTTGAGGTGGTTTGCCTCAAGCTCTCAAGGGTGTGACAGTCTCTCTGTCCTTGACAAAACTCCTCTATAGAGGGTCCACTGGCTCCTGCTGATTGTGCCACATCTGACAGATCTGCCAGGGATGGAATCCCTCCCTCAGAGGCCATATCCTCCGCCTCATAGTCAGATTCCTGCTGCACCTCTGGAGCTCCTGGAGCTGGCTCACCAGACCCATGTCCCTTGTCCTGGGATGCCTGGCCAATTGTTCAAGGGTCCAATTGTCCAGCATTTCCCTTCTGGATAGTCATGACCTGGTCACAGCACATACCCACTCAGGGAGGCCCAGCATCCTTGCTTGGACCATTCTCTCCACCCCTGAACAATCAGACGCTTCAATATCATTTCCCAGTAGACAGGAGATACAACTACCTTCTTAGGGTCTGTCACACATCCCCATTCCAAACTTACCATTGCCATGGGATGGAGTTTGGCTCTTCTGTCTGCACAGGTTACCTGGTGATACACACCAGGTATGATCTGCTCTGGAGAAACCATCTTTGCTGTGACCATAGACATTCTGGCTCCTGTATCTCTCAGAGCCTCAACCTCAGTTCCATTAGTTTTAGGCTTCTGCCGGTACCTTTCCATGCTGGGAGGCAAGGCAGTCAGGGTTGTAATATCCACCCCACCCAAGGACAATAAGGTTGCCTCTGTCAAACCACTCCCCACCTCTAGGACAATCTCCACCCCCACAACTACACTAGCAATCCCCTGGGACTGCACACCATTGGGGAGCTTCTTTGTGTTGGCAGCATCTTCTCTCTTGTGCCCTGGCTGATTGCAGTCAAAGCACTTCCCTATCTTTGAGGGATCAAAGACCTTCTAGGCTTTCCCTGAACACCCCGTCTTGAAGTCGGATTGGGTTGGGCCTCCGGTTCCTTGCACATTTTTGTGTGTGTCTTGTGAGCACGCCTTCTGTTTTTGACTTTTCCCCTGGGCTTTCACCTGGAGGGGACCTGTCCTCTTTTCTTTTGATCACCTCCCTGGTGCTGATTGGAAACTCTGGTTCTTACCCACTCATCAACCGCTTCTCTCAGTTCTCTGGGATCTGACAGCTTAGAGTCCACAAGGTAGTGGTGTAACGTCTCCTGTAAACAATAAGTTAGGATGTGCTCTTTAAGAATTAATTCATACAGACCCTAATAAATACTCACTTTGTTACCTTCAATCCAGCCCTCTAGTGCCTTCACTAAGATGTCAACAAAGTCCACCCAGGACTGTGTGCTCACTTTCTGGGTGTCTCTGAGCTTCACCCAGCACTGCTCTAGGGTCAGACCAAAGTTCTTGACTAGTCATCTCTTCATATGTTTGGTAGGATTTCCCCTTCTCTCCCCTCAGAGTCAGGAGCCTATCCCTTCCAACTACTGGGATCAATTCCCACAGAAGTAAACACCAATATTTGAGATGACTCCTCTCATCTCAAGCGCCCTCTCAAAGGCAGTCAGCCATTTGCCGATGTGATTCCCCTCTACATACCTATGGACTATCTCCTTGGGAAGCTTGGCATCAAACCCACAACCCCTGGACATCTCAATCTCGTCTTCTTTTTCACTGCCACCATTTCATCACACCTCCACCCTCTCCCATTTCCTCTCTGCTAGGGCTAGCCTCTCTCTCTCTTAGGGGCATCACTGTGTTCTGTGTGGGAGAACCCCCCCTCCTCCCGCCAGTTGGAATGACAAACCTAGTACTGGAAGCAATAGAAGAACTATCATCATCATCCTCTGTGTTGATGTTTGAGGGGTCAACAACCCCCTCCCCTTCATTCTCTGGAGCTTCTCTTGGCCAGGCCTCAAGGGCCCTAACCAACTCTGCTTTCCTAACCTTGTTAGTAGCAGGTAGCCCCTCGCCCTTCACTGAACCCTAAGCCCAGCCATTGTGAGTTTAGTCAGGTTAGCCAGATTTAGGTCCATGTATCACTAGTTTTGGGTCAAACTTTACAAATCAGGAACAAATTTAGTAAAATCAAAAATATGGATTTAAATTGCTTAGTCCAAATTTCAAAAATTTTAAAATCAAAAGTTTTGTTCTAACTCAATTTAGAGGATTTTGAAAGACTTTAACTCAATTTACTGTATGGTGCAATTTAAACACAAGTTTATATCCTCACTGCTATATACCGAATGGTGGAAAGTTAATTATTAGTAGTGATAAGTAGTGACTTACCACTAGTAATAATGTGACAAACACAATAAGAGGGTAAGTCAAGTTCTCAATAAATTATTCCCTTGCTCAACCCTTGGTAGCTGGCAATGAGCAGGCAGGCGTAACGTAGGAGACAGGTGTGTAAAGCATTTAAAAGCACAATACATTAATTAACTAAGACACAACACACAATAAAAATCCAACTGCATTTTATAAACATAGATTATATTCTTATGAACAAATAGACATAAAAATGACAACTTTCTAATGTTGGGAACCAGAGATAAGACTCTTTAAACACTTTCTAGTGCTTAAAAACCTTTAGCACCAATTTGGGCCATCTAGTCATGCTTCACCAAGTCAAAGCCAAAGTTTGGGACCGACTGCAATGGAGCCCTGGTCGGATACTCTAAGCGGGAGGCCTCGGTCAAAACTTTACCTTTGGTCTTAAAAACTTTTCTGGAGTATCTATCTCTCGATGTTGTGCAGTCCCCTCGAGCAGGCCAATTGCGATACGACATCGTCATCCTCGGATTGCTTCTCCACGAGGCCTTTGTCAAATACTGTAAGTCTGGAGCTCCAGAGCTTTCAGCGGGACAAACCTGAAATCCAGGCCAGGTCAAGGTTGAAGGTATCCAGCCTGACTCTTGATGTTGAGTCGGTTACCTTATGGAGCTTTTTTACAAAAAGTTCCCAAACTTCGCCTAACTTCTGGATCTTCCTCCAGAAGGTCTCCTTGAGGGGTCAAAGTGTCCAAAACACAAATCTAAGGGTATGGAATCTCCTAGATGGTCCTTGGGATGTCTGGACTACAATTCCCACAAAGCACCTGGCCACATCCTTAAAAGTCCACTTGATGCACTCCGGGATAGGGGCTCTTGGTGGAGATGATGCAGATTGGATCTGTTAACCTGCAGCTTGCAGGATTCAACTCCTTAATCCTTCTAGAAGCAAGTCAAAGTCCTTGGGCTGTAGTATCAGATTGTGCAGCAGGTGCAGGCCATCAGAGTACAGTCCTTTGGGTGCAGATCCAGATTCCAGCAGGGCATCCCTTCTTGTCCTTGTAGTTTCAGGCAGCAGATCTGAGGAGCTATGCAGCCCTCCCATATTTATTCACAAGTTCTTGGTGTCAAACAGGGGGCCACCCCTGACCAAAGAGATGCTGGGCTACCCAGGTGTATGACCACTTCCTTAAAAGTGTGCTATATTCTTGTCTCAGAAAGCACCATTCTCTCAAAATCCAACATGGAGAAAGTTTCTCCTTTGGGGTTAGATCTGGCTAAGCCAATCCACTAGTGTTGCTAAGATTCACTAACACACCCCTTCCAACCCCCTGACTCATCTAATTACTCAGGCTCCTGTGTGGCTGGGGGTGCAGGTAGTGGGGGCAGCCTGTGCTGGTCCCAAACTGTCATTCTCCATTTGAAGACCAACTTGGACCTCCCACCCTCATACTGCCTTTTGGCTTCAGCAGCTAAAGTTCTCCACCCAAAGGAAATCCATCATCTAATCTGACTGTACACTTCACACCTCATCAAGAAGCTCTGGCTCAGCCTGGTAAAGGCTGGCCAATCAGCAGAGGGCAACTGGAAAGCTGGAATTTAGCTCACAGAAAAGAAAGTTTAATAACTTATTGCCTGTAATAGTTATAAATCTAACAGTGGCAAGTTGTATTTATCTTAACTATTAATTAAATACCAAGATGTGTTTTTAGGTGGCCACTGTCAATATTTCTACTTAAATAAAATATCTCAATCTTAGCCTATGGAGCCATTCACTACAGTGGGGAAAACAGAATTGGCAGTTTTTCCCCTCACAAGGGCTTATAAAACATATTTTATAATGTCCCTGCCTATAGTTACAAGGCATCACAACCCTGGGATACCTAGGGGAGAACTTAGGGGTGATTTATATGTGTAAGAAATAAGGTGAGACTTTGGAAGTACCTTTAAATCAAAAGTCGAAATTGCATATACATTTCAGGTAAAGGCATCCTGAAAGTAAGTGCTGCCTTTAAAATTACAGCAGGCACCACAGTAGAACATACGTAAGTGCATTAAGTCTACTGGGCCTCTAACCTACATGCCCTATTATATACTATGAACTTACAGCTAGGCTGTCAGTACCAATTATAATTACACCTAATTTGCACATCCTTATAATCATAGCACTGGCCCTGTGCCTGGTAAGCCGATCCCAGGGCGCAGTCAAGGTCAGTTAATACCTGTCCCAAGCCATAAATGGGGGCAATATGGGCAAAAAGGATGACTTTCTCACAGAACACAAGCTTTAACTTTTCACTGATAGTGTAACAACTACCAACTAATTAATCATACAAAAGATGTGTCTTTGTAAGAGTGAATTAGAAACAATATGACCCTTTTCACTAACTATCACTTTGAACATTTTTGGATCATACTAGTGCACCATGCCAGAGCATATAACCCTGTACTATATAATGCGTTAACACGTGAGTCTTACATTTTTCCTCGTAGAAGTAAAGTGCCTTTCTTATATGTACACTTTTTGTTTAATAATTGCCCTATTTTGTGGTTTTCTTGTATGATAACAGTTTATGATAATAGGTATACACAATTCCCAGTCTCTTATTGGATGTTTGATTCAATTGAAAATAATTATGGTCAATACTCTGTTTGTTAAAGGATTCCCTTGTTTGCAACATATTGTTGTTGATTACCAATACCCAAGCTTGCAAGGGGTTATTGGGTTTCCCTTACATTTATACTTGAACTGAAGCTGTTAGAACAGACAACTGTTACTGAGACCTCTGCCTGGTGGAATTAATTTTCCCCATGGGAACCCCCTTCCCCTAGATCGATGCCAATTTTGGAGGAGTTCATTCGAGCTCATTCCCACCTTGGAGAAGGACTGGCCCTTGTCCTACAATGGAAGAACTTTCCAGCTGTTCCCCAAATTTTTTAAGAATACCAACAAACTTACAGGTTTGTGGATATTGACAAACTGTATGGGCATTTCCAAAACACCTACTCCCAACTTCTGAGAGATAATGATTAATATCATATAATATTATACTATTCTGGGGTAATAATATGGGCAAGTATAATTTTTTATGAGTGTATAACCGCATTTAGTAAAAGTGGCTTTATACTCATAGAAAAGCTATTTGAACGTTTATGTTTGAGCATAGGCAAGAAAATAATTTAGTGATCCAGTCACTGTATGCTATACATTTATGAGATGAATCGATATAAAGATGCGAGATTATATGCAGCCTGTGCTATCTTGATTAAGGGCCTGATTTAATTTGCAGACGGGTACTCCATCACAATTGTGAGAGAGATGCTACCAACTTATTACAAGTGCATTATATCCGGTGGCACTTATAATAAGGTGGACAGGACATTTGTCACATTTATTATCCAGTACCTATCTGACATACTGTATATCAGGTCCTTAATTGCTTGGAATAGTCATCAGTAATGTATTATAATACATGGGAGTCTGCAATCCCTGTAAAAAAAACTGCCTCTAATTTCTTCATAATAGGTGACTTTTGATAAATGCAGTCACTGATTATAAAGAAAAGACATCAGAACTCGACTGTAATAACGTATTACAGTTGAGTTCTTATGTCACAATGCCTGCGGCCAGAGCCCGCAGCCGAGGGGAAAAGCCGGTCAGGTCACAAAGCATGAAAAGGGAAATTGGCTTTTATTTTTTCTGTTTTGTTTTTCTAGCTGTAAGATGAAAGGAGAATAATGGCTACATGTTTATTTGTGGCACTTATTAGGTAATTATAGAAAAGTTATAAAACTTCTGAATGTTTCTGCACATTCTAAGATACTGCAACTTAAAAAAAAAAAGTCTGCCTTTTATTAAACTGATTCTAATATCGTTTTGCAACAAATGTCAAACAGCTTTTTTGATATATTTAATTTTACACTAGACAATCTACTTTTATTCGTCATGTTTGCAACAAACTCTCTCTTCCATATGAAAGAGTTACAAACTAAGAGCCCAATTATGATGTCGGTGGGACCGCCATGGACAGGCCATTGGTAGCGCTCTCACCGACATCCAGCATAGCAGTCCGACCGCCGCATTATGATGTGGTTGGTCGGATCACAGCTGGCGTAGGAACCGACCGACGCCCCCGACAACTTCAAGGAGCCCGTCGGAGCATTGGTCCGACCCTAATCCCTGCAATGGGGACGTTGCCTGTGGAGGACCTGCCATAGGGATTACGATGGCCCTTTCCGACTACCTTTTCGTGGCGGTCTGACCGCCACGAAAAGGCAGCCAGAAGGGACTTTGGGGGCCCCGAGCTGGGCCATCATCCCCGTGGGCTTCTGCTATGAGCCCAGAGGGGCAAATGTGCCCCCCCTCCCCAAACATCCATGCACCCTTTGCCAGGCACCACATGCTGCCTGGCAAGCATTGCATGGATGTTTGCAAAATGCCTTTTACCATTGCGGCTTATGCTGCATCCATTTTCTAGGGCCTCAGCACATGCCGCAATGATAAAAGGCATTTTTACAACCGCCCACATGGTGGTCGCATTGTAATCGGGCAGGTGAATCGCCGACATATTGTCGGTCGGACACCTGCCTGAAATGATGGCTGTCAGACACTTGTCCGACTGCCATTGTAATCAGGCCCTAAGAGTTTAAGTGGTTTGTGGGAAAGATGATGGTGTCACTATGTATTATAAAGAAAACATACCCCTTGCCATACATACTAAAAATATTGCATATCACCTAGAAGTTTCATAACCTAATAAAGGGACTCAGCCTTGTTCCTCTATATGGTCATGGAACACCTCGGTGACTTGCAATAGACTTATAATGTAGGGCAGGGGGTACTTTATCGCATATATATTCAGCTTCTATGTGAAAATGTCTCTCATGATTTTGTTTTGTCTCCTTTCTCCACAGAAGGCATCCTTAAACATCGGAAGAGCTGGCGCCTGTCTTGTGGTAGTAAGGAAGCCTTGATTCTTTGCAGATCAGAGAAAATTTGAGACTTTATTACCTGCACACTTTTTATTAAATATATACCGCAATGTGGAAAGGCAAAGGTTATGTTTGTTCCGCGGAGTGTACACGGCGATTAGACATTATGGAAAAGTTTGATGCTGTGCAACAGGCTCAATATTAATTCACTGGAAACTTTTCAAAGCCAAACCAAAGGCAGGGCGGGAAAATTGCTTAATGTCAGATGCTCTGACCTTCATGCCGTAAACCGAGTCGTTAAAGTTATCAAAGGGAACCTTTCGGAAGGGAAAGAAAGAGAAACCTTATTGATTCAAGCACGCGATTCATCTACAATGCCACACCGAGGAACTCTGTAAACTGAGAGGATGGAACTGTTTTCGATAAAGAAGCTTCTTTTAAAATATTTTTTTTTACGATTTAGCATGAGTGTTAAAATCATTCACACATGAAAGCATCAAGTATGATCCTAATTTGAACAAAGTTTGATACGCTGCCTGCATCTTGTCTTGTGTATGAACACTGTTAAATATGTCGCTGCTCTATACTGTATGGAATGAAAACAAAATCTTTACGATTGTCACTTGAAATGAAAACTTGTCTGCATCTTGTGGCCCAGTCGCAAAGCGGTTGGGGAGATTGCACACAGTTTGCTGAAATGTGCGCGAGCGCAAGAGCAGTAGCTACTTTTTCCGGAACCGTAAAAGGGAAAGTGTAAAGCAACAATCAAAGGCACCTTTGTTATATATGCAAGCATGGCAAGTTAGCTAGTGCTAAATGTTACGCAATCATCCATTTTCGGTGTCGGTGCATGAAACTGGGAATCTGCCCTCCACATCATTCGATACATTTTGCTTTTATTGTCTTGCGTAGGCACGTTTCCACCTGCACTTTTATAAAATGTGACACCTTTTTCACACTTTCCTGTTCCCAAATGGCCACAACGTGCCTCAACATATTAAAATATGTCACGGGTAACAGATGAATTAAGGCACAATACTTTTCCGAGGAGTAATTAAAAAGGAGGTCATTTGGCGGATGCTGGGTGGCATTGAGTTTACACCTTAAAATAATAATTTAGCCATGGATGTATATTTTTTTTGGGGGATGGGCATGCTTGAGGTTATTGAATACATGTTGATCTGTGCCAAAGGTAATAAGGATTAGTGGACTCTAAGAGTTTTGATATAACAATGCAATTGGAATATAAAAACCTACACTTGAATTCAGAATTATTAATTAGGTATTGTATGAAATATGCTCCAAATGTGTGATCAAATACGTTAAGTACAGCCCTTGACATTCAGGAATTTAGGATTCCTGGTAACAAACAATGTTTCTCTGTGTGCTTGCATGCACATAGAAGGGCGTTTCGAAATTCACACACAAACCAAGCTGGTGCTTTAGCATACCAACTTATCCAGTAGCGGTCCGTGCAGGGCGTGCTTGCCGGGCGGTGACGTGGGGCAGGGGAGGGGCAGGGTGGGGGTAGTAAACACCGGAATACGGATGAATGCAGGTAAGTAGACAATTAAATTACTAAAACGAATTTCGTTGCGCGCGCTGCATCGCCAATTCATCCGTATTCCGGTGTTTACTACCCCCCACCCTGCCCCTCCCCCGCCCCACGTCACCGCCCGGCAAGCACGCCCTGCACGGACCGCTACTGAACTTATCTGTTTGGTTATACAGCGACCCTTGTCATCCTCATCTGTACCACACTTCTCCCAAAAACTCAGAGGCAGCATTAAATGTGTAATGGAGCTCTTCACAAAAATCTAAATAAATAAAATTGAGGTAAAATACTCAACTGCCATTGGTAGCAGAGTGCTGTGGCATTCAGGGTGCCGGGAAAGGCCCACTATATGTCATGTAGTAACACATTGTTGAGGTTACCCTCAAAACTATGTTGTACTTCTTAAAGTCCCTAAAGTGCCACCACTAAATGAATTTTATGGTAATGTCACTGCATGGAGTGTATTAAATATCACAACAGTAATACTTGATAACATTCCCATAAGTACTAGTTGGGACATATTCAGAATAAATCAAAGCATGTGAATGCCCTTATTAAGAGGTGGTGACCATTCCTCTTCCACACCTTAAGCAACCGCCTTGACTGGAAGTTTATGTGCCAAAGCTGATTACCCTCCATGGAATGAAGTTCCATTATATTTGTGCCAGTTATATGAGTGATTGTGTATGTCTTCACAAACATTAAAGGCAACGAATGCATCTGCAGTGAAGAAATTCTTAGTATACTACACGAAGCCTTATTCCGAATGCCACTATGATTGAGAAATACTCATACACAAAAATGTGCAATGCGTACCTTGGCACTATACAAACCTAAATACAAGAGAAAAGAGAAGTGAGAAGGCACAGAAATAGATATTAAAACTATCAATGGAAAAGCCAAATTTGTATAGTCTTCCTTAATTTTAGTATTTTAGGTCCAGGGTGAATGGAGAGAGGCAGGGAATTCCACTTGGAAGCAGCAGCTGTAGATATGGACTGGTACCGCCTAATCCCCCTCCCGTAAATACACAAGCCCCCCAAAAAGGGAAGGCACACAATTCAGACACCACTACTTGCTTGGATTAGGGGTCGTAGACCCCGGCCGTATTTTATTACAAAATAAAAAACATTCAGATGCTGATTATTTACATTATATACAATACGGCGAAAGTCCAATACATTGATAGGTACAAGATGTTCGTTGGCTAACCTTAACATGTCTCTAATACAGATCCATTCCTATCGTATTCTAATCGATGCATATGATTTTCTTTCTGCGTATCCCTGTTAGAGCCTACGGCAAGGTCAATGACTGGCAGCCCCCAGATCCCAACTAACTTCCCAGGACTCCTACCGGAGCGATGTTGAGAAGGGGGTCCAGCTTACCAGAGAGATACCTCCCCCGGGCCCCCCCTACGCCCAGACTCTCAACTCCCTGACGGGACCCTGTAATTATGCGTCCATGCGCCCTTAAGCGCATGCGCGTGCGGGGGTGGCCACCGGGCCGACTGGAAGCGTGGCTCCCCGGCCCCCGCACCCATCCAACCTACCGGCTGAACCTGCCCCTTGGAGTTCTAGGAGAGAGACCCTATGTCTCCCCCTCGGGCGTCCCCCTTTGATAAGGTGATGCCCTCTTAAAGGACCGCAAACTATGCTCACCAATCATGACCTTACCGCCTGACCAGGGAAACACACAAATACGACAAAACTATTTTCCTGCAATTTAAAAAAGGATTAATGCCTTTATTCAACCATTAAAGCATAATAACACATTTGACATATACTTGTTCCTGCAAAGAAAAGAGAAAGCATACCAGAGAAAACCTTACATTACGTGAAATTATCTGCATTAGGGTATGGTGGGTGGGGAAGAAATGAAGTTAACGGGCCTCCCCACGGCCCGGCCCCGGCAACAGGTGTTGTGTCTAGAAAAGGCAGTGGAGTGAAGAGAAAGCTTCTTCGCTCCGCTCCCCTTTAAAGCGGTAGCTGGGGCAGAACCAGTTTATTCCGGTCTGCCCCTGCATTGTGACGACGCCAACTGACCCGGAAGCACTGGTAAGTGCTTCCGGTCCAGTGCGCCACGCTCTCGGATTGGGTGAACCCTTGAGAGGTCAGGTGCCGCATCACCATTGTGCGCGGCAGCCCCTCCCCCCACACTACCGGGGGCCGGCGCAACCGCCATAATGGCGGCAGGCTCGATGCCGCGCCCGCCTATTCAAGAAAGTTCTGGCCCCAACTATGGTGAGTTTGACTTTTGGTACCTTAAGGAGAAAGGAGTAGCCACAATGAATGGAGAGGTTGCTACACATTTAAGCAGTGAGATAAAGGAGTCAACATTTCACCGTAATTATCCTTGTGAACCAGGTAGAGAAACTTAAAAAGAACTCATTGCTTCACAGACAACCAGTGTAACAAGGTCAAAGCTGGCGAGATATGATCTCGTTCTTTCAAAGCAAAAACTAATCTGGCTGCTGAGTTTTTGATTATTAGGTGTATTTCTTATTCAAAAATTTGGTTAGTCAAGATAAAGATCACTGAGAAAATCAATTTGAGTGGAGATGACAACATTCATAATTAACACTGTGTGAGAACGAAATAGTGAAGCCTGCAATTTATTGCTCACAGCTAGAAATACATGAACTGACAACTGCATTTATTTGAGTAGACAAATTTAATTGTGAGTCGAATTTGGTGCCTAAGTTCTTAACAGAGACGGGCCAATGAGAGAGGTTTCTCTCTCAGGGACTGCACCAAAGAAAAAGAACACGAATGACTGTATAAGATGGGTTAATCAAATCATACCAAGATTAAAGAACACAGGGTATAAAATGAATACCTGCACAGTCCCAGGTGCCAATGGCCTGACTGATGACATGAAGGATGTCAGAACCAATTGCTGGATTTGATTACCCATAAAGTATTATTCTCATTTTACAGCCAGCCCCTTGACACTGAGATCACCAAATCTAGTTACTGTGATCTAGTGATCAACGGTATCAAATGCAGTCTACACGCTGAAAATTATTAGGAAAGTTGACATGCTCTCATGCGAGGGACAGCATAGTTCATCAAATATAGCCACCACCATTTGCCCAGTACTGCGACTGACCCAAAAAACATACCTGCATATAGTGCAGCAGATTGTGTTGTTGCATAAAACCACATATTTGGTTATAGACCTGCCCTTTCATAAGGTTTAAACTGATATGGCAAGTAAGAAATTGTCAGAAAATTGACACATTTTTGAAATCGAGTCACATCTTTTTTTCAAAAGTGGAATCAAAATGGACAGTTTATAAATCAGTGGAACTGAATCCACAATCAAAGAGGCATTCATGATATGACTGGCGAACTCACCATCGAGTTGTAATATGGAGCTTGGCCAGGAAAACATTCAAAATGAGAACCAACCTGCAACAGCTGAGCAAAGTTAATTAGAGAAAAAATCAAGAGGGTATACATGGTTGCTGGGGACCAATTTAAAAGGAGGGTCGCAAGTTTCTATTTGCATCACTAACTTGGTAGTAACAGAAATAATTTTATCTACAGAGAAGTCTGCCATCAGATTACATTTGATTGTCAAGCCTTGCATGCTAAATGGAGCATGTGGTTCCTTTAGTTCTTTAAGTGTGGTACAGTGTACAGAGACTTTTGGCCCAATTTAGATTTTGGGGAGAGGTACTCCTTTGCAAAGGTGACGGAGAACCCTCTCCACCAAAGTGAAGGTTAGCCTGCCTCATTTAGAGTTGGGCAGCCCTTCAGTATGTCAATGATGGAGACTACTCAGTCCCTGCCCCCAACATACACCTTTTTTTGGCCCGGCACACTAGGGGCCGTCAGAGGTTTTGCCATTCGTCTGCCCACCCTATTTAGAGTGGGCAAACAAACGGCACATTTTTAACTGCTTAGCTAAAACCTGGCTGTAAGAAGCAGTGAAAACTGCAAAATGACCCCCATGCCAAGGGAGAACTCTCCCATAGCTAAAGGGTAATTATGGTTTTTTATTTTCAAGAACAAAATCCCACTTTGGGACTTTGTTTTTGAAAATTATAAAAATGTTGAAAGATTGACGTACAGCTTTGTCATGTTGATTGAGCCATCCGTTAAAACTTTGAATTCATTTACAGGAACCGCCATGAGAGTGGTTCCTGAAAATGCAAGAGATGTCCGCTGGGCTAGCGGACATCTCTACATTTAGCAGGCAGAGCACCCTCTCCATGGCAGAGTAAAATACTCTACCATGGCAACTGCACATAATCCATCCACCAGAGTCTAAATCAGGCCTTATGTTAGCTGATAGTATGTTGCAGGAGAAATAAGAGGACTCAATAGATTTGATTGCTATTTTATAATTGGGATTATGCATGTGCCAGTTTGATTTAATCAAAGGAGAATAGTCAAGATGCCATTGACATTCAAGGTTCCTTAGTGCCAAACTCATTCCCTTCAATTTAGCAGAAAAACCGGGCTCATCAGGCTTAAAACGAGCAGCATGCAACTGCTTACTTAGAGCAATCAGATCCAAATTGGAAGTGAAATGCTGGTTATAGTTGCTAACTAGTATTTGTAAAAAGGCTTATCTGAATGGATAAGGCCCAGGGAATGCCTTCCCATGCGTGAAGGGCACTCAATATTATTATAATCAGGTGACAAATGTCAGATTGTCTTTTCTTGCCCCTATTACTTTCATGTGGTACTAATATTGACCAACACCAGTCATCAGGGTATAAAAGCACAGGGGTGGACAACTGCTCCTAAATGTTGTTGTGTTTGCATGTTGCAGATGATCTGCCTGTTCCCCTCTTCTACCTGCTGTGCTGACTCTTTGCATTTAAAGTAAAACACAATTATTTTGAAAACAGAAAACGAGGTATTTATTTAGTTTTTTCTTTTTCAGCTTCTGTCACTTTTTTGCTTATCTAGTCTTATCATCAGTGTGTACTATGAGTTGTCATATCCAACTGTTCCCCTGTTCAGACAATTTAAAAAATATATATTTGACCTTTTCTGGAGTGAATCTTTTACTCTACTTAAGGGGCCTCTGCATGTTAGCTTTGCACACTATGGGCCCGATTCACAGAACTAACTTACGACAAAATCCTAAACTTACTACCATTTTGGTATTCACAGAATGAATTTACTCATTTTGGTATTCACAGAATGAACTTACTCATTTTGGTATTCACAGAATGAACTTACTCATTTTGGTATTCACAGAAGGCACTTACACATTTTGTGTAACTTACACATTTTGTGTAACTTACTCATTTTGTGTAACTTACTCATTTTGTGTAACTTACACATTTTGGTATTCACAGAAGGCACTTACTCATTGATGAGTAAGTGCCTTCTGTGAATACCAAAATGAGTAAGTTCATTCTGTGAATACCAAAATGGTAGTAAGTTCATTCTGTGAATACCCAAATGTGTAAGTTCATTCTGTGAATACCCAAATGTGTAAGTTCATTCTGTGAATACCAAAATTGTTGTAAGTTCATTCTGTGAATACCCAAATGTGTAAGTTCATTCTGTGAATACCCAAATGTGTAAGTTCATTCTGTGAATACCAAAATTGTTGTAAGTTTAGGATTTTGACGTAAGTTAGTTCTGTGAATCAGGCCCACTATGCTTAATAGACCATTCCCACACTTTCATCAAAAACAAAACGTAAATTCATAATGCCACAGTAGAGAAAGAAAATACATCACCAGGCTGCTGTTTGTATCTCGTTCTGTGTAAAATTCCTAAACAGACATCGTGGAAGTACAACATGTTTTGGGGATTTTGTGTGTTCTTTCATCAGTGTATCTGTCTTGTCTTCTTGGGTGAGAATCCAAGACATTTTCTGGAGAAGGATTTGTGCCATGGACTTTCTATGTATCATAATAAATGGATGTTTGATTTAAATTCGAATGTTTCTGGCCTCTGCTATAGTATTTTATCTAAAGTTATTTACTGTATTAAATGCTCACGCTTTATACAAATATATGTCACTCCTATCTGAAGATTTTGGTAAGTGCCCGTTATTGTGCCCAGTAATGAGTGAAGTGCATACATTCAGTGTAAATTTAGGTCTGCTTTTAAAACAAAATCAAGCTATTTTGTTTGTGGCTGTTATAGTTTAAAGACGATGTGCACGTTCCCTTTAATCTTCCATAACAAGGACTCACAAAATAAGTGAAAGTTGATTTAGGACACATTCCTATTATCAAAATAAAAGAAAGTTAAAAACATTAAAGATAACTCTTATTTATATATTTTTTTGTACCATGTATTAGTCACAGCTAGCCTATAGTGTCAATTAAACAAGGCTGAAACAGAAAACTACCTATATGTCCACGAATATTAAGGATATGTTAAATGATCTTGGCAACCTTTCCTCTCTGCTTTGCATTCTTTTGATTAATTAGCAATTAATCTCATTTTAAATATTTTGCAATGATGTGGGATTTGAAAACAAAAACGTTTACATATATGGGACACTTCAATGGGATGATATTATTTTTCCTTTATTAGACAGTTACTTATATTCATGATGCTATTTTCGTGTTAACCTTTGCTCAAGGGTCTGTGTGGCAATGTCATATTAGCATTCAATTTCATTATTGAAACCATTTGTTCCCATTCTCATTGTTCACCAGTGCTCAGGAGCACCATCGTCATAATTATGTTTTTTAACAGATGAACAAGGAAATGGGCATGGTGAAGAGAGCGCATAAAAAGCACAGCTGAGCGACAAGAATAGATGTAGTGATATAATGTAAAGACAAGTGACAAGAAAGAAAAGGGAAGAGTACGAGAGGAAGACAGAGGAGAGGGAAAACATGCATTGGGTATAGAGGAGAATGGGAGAGTGTAATATACAGAATAGAGAACACAGCAAGAATGTGGATCTTTATTGGACAGTTTCTACTTCATTATAGTTTTAGGGCGTTTATAATGTGTCGATTCTTAACTGTGCAAGACACACTAAGATAATGCCAAACATTCCATATCATAAGTGATATTATAGTTAAATAATAGAAAGTTTGACTGAACACTCTTTAAACACTGCATTCCTTTAATATCATTTTTTTTAGCGCTTAGAATCTTGAAACTATAAAACAACTTGGCCTCCCCGCTTTAACTCACTATCCTACCAGCACCTAATTATTTCTAATGAGATCGGTTTAGGTCTCGCCTACGCAGCACGCATGCGCTGCTTAGGAGGGCCTTTAGCCGTCGCTCTGCTCATTTTCTAGCACACATTCGTGCTTGTGGCGGCATCCACCTTGCGGGAGCGAGCAGCGACGCGCCACAAGCACGAGTGCAGTGCTTGAAAATGAGCAGACTGCTCTCCCAAGCGCGTGCGCGCGCACACCACTCGCGGGATCACCTCCTGCCTGCATTCCGCAGTCTCTCGCTAACCATTTGCTTTCAAGCTTTCAATTACCCTTCCCTCCTATCGCAGTTTGCCTTTTTCCATCAGTCTTTCAACTCTGTGTTCCCACTCTGCCTCCTCAGTTTCCTCCGCCTGTTTCACTGTCAGTCTTTCTTTTGCGACATTCTCTCCCTCCCTCTTTCCTTTCAGTCTACCCCCTATTTTATCTCACCCTCATTTCTCTTTCGTCATGTGCCTCTCTTGTCTCTCCCTTCCTATCTTTCCTATTCCGCGGCCTTGAACCTCTCTCCATCCTGTCTCACTTCCTCTGCCTCTTTCTTAGTCACTCTCCACGTGAAATCCCCTCCTCCGTTTCTTCCCCTTCGAATTCTGGAGTTTTCCATGTCTTTCTCTCAGTCGGCTCACGGTAACCTCTATTTAATCATTCATTTGTTCTTTCTTTCTCTCTATCTCATCTCTCTTGGCCCCATCTTTCTTTTCCTCTTTCTCTCCCTGCCTACTCACTACTGACTCTTTAACATCTCCGCCTCTATATATTCCGTTTTACAACTTTCATCTCTTTCGGTCTTTCTCAATGTTTCACCTTCCACTGTCTCCCGTCCGTCTAGGTGCGGTAGTTATCCTCTATTTCAGTTTTCCATACATTCTCTCTCCCTCATTAGGACAATGGGCGCCAGTCCTGTCTAATTAAGGTTAATTCCTACTACCCTGTCGATAGGCACCAGCCCTGTCACAATAATATGCACTAGTTCTATCACGACAATAGGCTCCAGTCTTTTCATAATAGGATACACTATTCCTCCTATCACGGCGATTTACTCCAGTCCCGTCAGGATAAAGTGCACCAATCACAAGCTGACAGTAAGGGGCACTCACGGCACAGTGAGGCGCACTGATCCTCACACAATCATAGCCACCCACCATTTCATCGTAGGACTCGCTATTCCTATCACGACAATAGGCGACATATAAATGCTACGGGAATACGCATTACTCGTAGAATGACTCTGAGCACCAGCCCTGTTACAAAACTGCTCTTTAGTCTTTTCGTAATTGTTTGAACATGAATGTGTCCTGCTCGTTAAACAGACGCATGCCCCTGCCCGAGTGCCTGACAGGACTGCATGTGAAACTGGTGTCCTGACATTGGCTTTGGCTCTTTTGTCATGCTAATCTAGCGTGTATGCAGAGGCCTAGGCGTGTCCTTGGTAATGGCATACCTGCACGAGCCACTCACTCAAAACAAGCATTGGCATAGCCAATAGGTCTCGCCTTTGGGACCTTATTAGTGTTTAGCTATCCAGCACAGTATCCTTGGTGCAACAACATCAAGTGTTGCCTGGCTAAACAATTATAAGGTCCCAAAGGCGAGACCTATTGGCTATGCCAATGCTTGTTTCCCATTCTTGTTTTCCACCGGTACCGACCAGCACCTTCTCTATACTTGTTATTTTATGAGGGGAACATACGTATGGATAAAGTTAATAAAGCATAGAAAAGCAAACACATAAAAAAAGGATGGTTTTACCACTAAGAAGTAAAGGAAACTCACTTCATAAACAAAAGGAGACAAGAAGGTAACAAAAACAGAAGAGCGAAAGACATGGAATAAATATCAAACCACATGAGTGGGTACAAAGAAAAAGAATAGATGAGAGTAAAAAAACTGACCAACATTGGACATCACCTACCTGCCTACATATTTAACTGCATTACACTTAGTGATTTCCTACTTGTAGAAGCCATAGAACACCCTATGGAATATGGAATACTATAAATAAATAATATACACTACCACTCTATACTATGTAAAGAGCAGATGTGCTTCATAACTATCTTGGCGCTGTATAGTAGTTTGTGTTCAAGGGGCTGCTTGGCAATGCCATACAAGCATTCCATTTTCAGAAATGAAACCACTGTTTCCCATCTTTATTATTCCCCAGTATACAGTAGCACCGTCCATCTACTTCTGTTTTCTAAAATATAAGCAAGTTAATGACTGATATGAAGAGAATGTACAAAAGCACAACTGAGCAGCAGGAATACAGTAAGAGAACGGAAGGAAAACATATTTGAAAAAGAAATGCAAAGAGGAAAACAGAAGAGAGGAAAAATCATCCTTTTGGCAATCAATCAATCAGGGTTGGTAAAGCGCAAGTACTCACCGTGAGGGTCTCAAGGTGCTGGGGGGTCAGGGGGGCAGCTCCGTTGAGTGCTGGGGTCTTGAGGTCCTTCCTGAACAGAGGCAATGTGGGTGATTGCTAGAGGTGGAGGGTGTTCCAGGCCTTGGCTGCAAGGTGAGAAAAGGACTTTCCTCCCAGTCTATTCTTGTGCGACAGTGGCCAGTGAGAGCTGGGCTGATCGGAGGTGTCTTTTGGGTGCGTGGAAGGAGAGGCGGCTGTTCAGGTATGCAGGTCTGGTGTTGTGAAGGGCCTTGTATGCGTGGGTGAGGAGTTTGAAGGTTATTCTTCATTTTACTGGTAGCCGGTGGAGATTGCGGAGGTGTTGGGTGATGTGACTGCGACGGGGATGTTGAGGATCAGTCTGGCTGCGGTGTTCTGAACAGTCTGAAGTTTGTGAAGTAATTTCTTGTTGATTCCGGTGTAGAGAGCATTGCCATAGCCCAATCTGCTGCTGATGAGTGCATGTATGACAGTTTTTCTGGATTTGGTTGGGATCCATCTGAAGGTCTTTCAAAGCATGTGGAGGGAGTTGAAGCAGGTCGAGGAAACAGCGTTGATCTGGCGGTTCATTGTGAGAAATTAGTCTAGTATGATGCAGATATTTTGTGCGTGGTCCATCAGGGTGGGTGGGTTTCTGAGGGTGGGGGGCCACCAGGTTTCGTCCCATGCGGAGGGATCAGAGCCGAGGATGAAGACTTCTGTTTTCTCTGAGTTAAGTTTCAGGCAGCTTTTCTTCCTCCAGGTTGCGATGGCTTTCATCCCTTCTTGGAAGTTGTGCCTGGTGATGTTGGGTTCCTTGGTGACGGAGAGGATGAGCTAGGTGTCATCAGCGTAGGAGACAATGTTGACCCTGTGGTTTCTGACGATGGTAGCGAGGGGGGCCATGTAGACGTTAAAGAGGGTGGGGCTGAGGGAGGATCCTTGGGGTACTCCGCATCTGATCTCTGTCGTTCTGAGAGGAAGGGCAGGAGTCGTATTCTCTGTGTTCTGCCTGTGAGGAATGAGCATAACCATTCTAGGTCCTTTCCTTGGATGCCAGCATCATGGAGTCCGGTGGCTAGAGTGCGGTGGGAGAGGGTGTCGAAGGCTGATAATAGGACCAGGAGGATGAGGGCTGCCATTTGCCCTTGGTCGAGGAGGACGCAGATGTCGTCTGTGGCAGCAAGGAGGGCAGTCTTGGTGCTGTGGTTGCTGCGGAATCCAGAATTGAGAGGTGAATAGGATGTTGTTGGCGACGTCAGGTGTGCGAGTGTTGAGGAAATCCCAGATTTCTATGGTGTGTCTGTGCAGGGAGCATATATTAAAGAGGATGCAGTTCAGTGGCTTGTGTGTGCTGGCATCCGGTGGGCTGGGGGCTGCTGCTGGGCTCTGGAGGTGGGTGAAGGTGCCTTGGGTGTTGCTCGGTGTCAAAAGCTGGCAGTTGTTGCTCTGTCCGGGGTTGAGATCGTGGAGGGTGCTGGGGTCGTAACGGCATGGGGTCGGGGGCCAGGGTCACTGGCGCTGGTCGGGTCATGGACAGGCGCAGACGGGCTTGCCCTTGGCACGTCTTTAAGTAGGGGTTGGGGGAGGGCGATCAGCTGGGAGGTCGGAGTGGGAGCGAGAGTGACACGCTGGGAAAACAGCCCGTGGGGGCAGCAGCAGCGGGGAGCGCAGGAAGAGGGGGCGAGCAGAGGAAAAAGGGAAAAGAGAAAGTGGCAAAGAAAGAGAAAAGGGCAAAAGAAAAGAGAAAAGAGGCAAAGAAATGAGAAAAGAGGCAAGAGAGGACAAGGAGCGAAATAGCAGAAGAGCAGGGTGCTCTTCCACTAGACCACCAGGAATGAGGCGCAGGCAGGAGCCTGCGAGTGGAGGAGGGCCTCAAACACCTATCTGTAAGGAGCTCAGGCTCATGGCAGACCCTTAATGGTGGAGCTGCACGGGGGGAGAGCAGTGACACTGAACAGGAAGGAGAAAATGTAAGAGGCAGAGGTTCTGAAGGTTGTGGTTAAGTATCTTCCCCAGACCATGGATTCCTTGTTTTAGCCTCTTTGGAGGTTATGATGTAAGCCCGAGGGAGCAGAGGCTCTGGGCTTCATTCCCTGCTTACTGCGTCAAGGTTTACACTAGCCGTTGTCTCCGTCATTTCCTGTTTCATTCTGCGTAGAAGTGATACAACGTCTGCCATTTCTTCTGCTGAGGGTCTGTCTTTGTTGCTATGTGCCCGCTGCCATTCCGGGCATAAACACATTCATGGTGGAGAGTGCTCTGTAGATCGGAGTTTGAGTTCTTTGTTGTAGGGGATGTTTAGCAATGATCGTGCTTCTGCAAGATTGGGTGGCGCTTACCGTTTTCCTGATCACGTAACTTTTATCTGAAGGAGGGTCCCCATTGGTATTTTATGTGGCATCCAGTAAGAAAGTCTGTTATGGGGCATAATTCCCAGCAACGTTGAAGAGATTCTGGAAGAGATGGATGGTATGCCCCTAAATAGTAAGTTGGCTTTTCCTCTGACTATTCGCATGATGTCTTCTTTTTCATCAAAGAAGTGGATGAGCATGAGGATGCCTGGACTAGCATCAGACTTGGCAAAGCTGTTGAGGGCTCTGTGGGCTCGGTCCACTTGTGGAGCAGGTGGACCAAGGATCCCTCTAATGGCCTGGAGGAGATCTTTTGTGTGGTTGAGATATCTGGACCCCCTGGGCCCTTCGGAATCCCGCATATCCCTAAGTTGTTATGTCTACTACAATTTTTGAGGTCTGCCTTATTTATTTGTAGGTCAATATGTTGTTCTGCCAGTTGTACTTGTCACCAAGGTATTTCTTGTTCCTCACTTCTGGAGTTCACTGTGTGATCTGAGTCATTCACGCTTTGGCCCTCCTCCGCTACTTCCTTCCTCAGTTCGTGCAGACATGATTTGACATCCGTCCGGAGGAGACCTATTTCAGAGCATATTTCTGTCAGAAAGTCATCCATATTCTCTTGTGTGGCAAACCCTCTGTGTGCATTGCCATATGTTGGTCAACAAGTGTTCTCTTTGTTCTTTACCCTTCACCATGTTAGCAAGATGCACTGGGAGACATGCAACTTGGATCTACAGGGAAGTGAGGCGATTGTAATAGGGCAAGTACCTCGTTAAAGCCTACGTGGTTGCAGTGGTATAAAGAGTGAAGGCGTTGTCCTTTTAGGGTCACTGCAGATCCACATGTGGGCCTCTGACACATTGCTGGAGGGTCATGCAGTATCTTTCTTGCGGGTCTCCTAGTAGGACACTTCCATGGAGTTTGAGTTAGGGGCAATACTTCATGAGGGTGTCCACAATTGAGGAGAGCCGCACTGTGTATGTCTCCGCCATGCTCGATCTCTTAGAGGGAAGTGGCCTTCTGGGTCATCTTCAGTGTCAGGGACTGTACTTTCTCCTCTAGATGCTGTACAGCAGCAGGTTGCTTGAGTGGTCAGGTGGTCTGATTCAGCAATCTCTTCCTTGATCATGAGATTATTGCCCAAGATGGGGCACCATGGGGACATCATTCTTTCTTTTTCTGGGCAGCAGGTAGTAGTACCCAGAGGCCTCCTGTGGGTCTAATGCAGTGTAAAGGTACCTAATGTTTCACCCTGGCTGCAAAGTTCTGCATCACTTGTGGATTCATGCTCCCTGCCACTAACCTGTAAGTCTCTCCAGTGCAAGTTGCCACACTGCTAGGACCCAGCTTAGCGGTTGTGTCAGTCTCGCTGCTGTTTGTAGGCCGTACTGCACCCCACCCTTGAGTCTGGGTCGAGTACGCAATGGAGCAGTGGAGCGGTCTGGGCACTGCACCCACTTCGCTGTAGTCTCTGCCATCTCCAGATCTCCTTGTGAGCAATTGCAGGGCTCCCATCTCCTGTGGTCACCAGCCAATGTGTCTGTGGCTCTGTGTCATGCCATCCCAGGAATCGCCTCCCCAAATACCCAAACCACATTTTTCCTTACGCTTTCCTGCATCACTAAGGAGCACAATATTATTAATAATTTGCTTTGATTCTAGCAAACCTCTAACTCCAGCGTCAGTATATGGTTAAAATTGGAGTAAGCATAAACCATACCACACTACTATAAGGGCAATATAATATGTCTGCTACATATATGATAATATGAAGCACACCCTATTGTTTACCTAGACAAGTATTCCAAATAAAGGAAACCTGTAGTTTTAACAATCATGTTTACAATGGCAACATCATTTTACATGTCACTATCATAGCAAATTCACCCCATACCAAACAGTCTGTGATGACCTCTCAAAATATTTCAACCAGAAGATCACCAAGATCTACAACAGATTTGATCCTCAGCCCACCAACCCAAACCTCCTTGACCAGCCGGACCCCGCCACCACCTCCAAACAGAAGATCAACAACTGGAAGCCCCTCTTAAACAAAGTGATGAAAATTATCCAATCAGCAGTCCTCTCTGCCCTGTGCCCCCACTTCATCTTCAACCTGGGAAGCACTATCATCACAACTGCTCTCATCACAATCATCAATTCCTCCCTAACCACCGTCACCCTCCCATCAAACTGGAAAAATGTAGAAGTCACCGCCCTGTTGAAAAATCCACCATTGGATCTCAACACCCACAGCAGCTGCAGACCCAGCTCAATCCTACCCTTTCCAGCCAAAGTCATGGAGAAAGACATCAACATCCAACTCTCTGACCACATAGAGTGCCACCAACTCCTCGACAGATCTCAATCAGGCTTCCGCCCCAACCACAGCACTGAGACAGCCCTCATCGCATCCACCAATGACATCAGAAGCATCAAGAAGAAGAAACAGCCGCCCTCATCATCCATGACCTCTCTGCAGCCTTTGACACTGTCTCCCACAACACACTCTTCAGAAGGCTGCACCCCCTGGGCATTTCTGGGCCAGCCCTTTAGTAGATATCCTGCTTCATCAAGCGGAGAACACAATGCATGTTACTAGCACCCTATGCCTCAGAATCCAAAAATCTCATCTGCGGGGTCCCTCAAGGCTTGTTACCCAGCCCAACGCTCTTCAATGTATACATGGCACCCCTCTTCATCAGATCACACAGAATCAGCATATTTTAATATGCCAATGACACACAGCTTGTTCTCTCCCTAACAGACAGAACCAGTGCCTCCAAAACCAAGTTCGCCAACTGTATGAGCAACGTTGCATCATAGATGAGAAACAACTGCATCCAGCTCAACTCAGGCATAACTGAAGTCCAGATTTTCAGAAACAACCACTCCCCCTGGCATGCCTCATGGTGGCCCTCCAAACTGGGCCCCACACTCACCCCTAGTGATCATGCCAAGAACCTCGTGATCATCCTAGACACCAACCTCACCATGAATAAACAGATCAACTCCATCTCCTCATCATGCTTTCTCATGCTGCGAATGCTGCGCAAGATTTTCAAATGGATCCCGATGAACACCAGACAAATGGCCATCCAGGCTCTAATCATAAGCAGACTCAACTACAGAAAATCCCTCTATGCTTTAATTCCAGCGTGCATCATATGCCGATTCCAACCCCACCCAGAATGCCGCTGCCAGACTCATCTTGGACATCCCACAAAATGCCCACACCTAACCGCACTTCAATACACTGTATGTGAATTCAAGCTGGGCACGCATGCATACAAAGCCCTGCGCAAATTGAACCAGCACATCTCAACCATGGCCTCAACTTCTACTAATCCATCATACACCTTTGGTCGGCCTCCCAGGTTATCGCATGCACCCCTCACATCAGGGAGACCAGCTGCAGGAGTCAATACTTCTCAAGCATTGCAGCCAAAGCCAGGAAAGACCTCTTGCAACACCTCAGTACTGCCCCCTTCTTCATGGAATTCCAAAAGTAGCTCAGAACCTGGCTCTCCCAGACAAAAACAGGCATGATTTCATCTGTCCACATTTTTCCAGGCCTCGCCCTACTCAGAACCTGAACACACTCACGGGTGAATAGCCATGTAAGATAAGATAAGATAAGATAAGATAAGATAAAATAAGATAACCTAACATAACATAATATAACATGACATAACATGACATAACATAACATTCACATCATAAGATACCAAAGCACATAATAAAAAAAATTCAGAACATTGATTACCACATTTTTAAAACACTTATAAACCCAGAAAAAGTGAAAGACACTGTCCTTTATATTTAGTTACTTCGGAAATGGTTATCTTTTGAGTGACATTCCCCCAGATTTTACTTTGACTGTTTTTGTTGGCCATAGAACTCAGTATACTTTACCCCTGCTAACCTGTGGTAGATTGCTTGTGCTCCCTCTTTAAACATTATGAAACTGGTGTACACCTGGTTGATCCCATTTAACTAACTTATAAATCCATAGTATACTGTACAACGTGTACCAGGAGCCTATAAGTTAAATGTTAGCAATGGACTGAACCACACACGTGCCACCCACTGTAGTGACACAACAAACCCTGCCCCAGGTCTGTCACTGTAGCCTGGCAGAGCAGTTTGTAAACCACCAATTCGACCTTTCAAAATAAACCCTTGTGACAGGTCTAAAACCTTCCTTTTAAATGCTAATAATTCACCCCTGAGGTAGCCCTTAGTGCTATTAAAGGAAGGGTGCATGGTATTTAAAAGTAGGACATGTAAATGTTTTATTTTCCTCATGTCCTTACATTGACTGGCCCCTCAAAGCTCTTTTCACTGTGGCTCAGTTGACTGTTCCAGAGGAAAGCACTGGGTTGATATATTAAATACCAATTCTGTATCTTGGGAATGGGATGAGCTAGAAAAATAATATGCTTAAAAATGCACTTCAATGGTGAAATCCTCATTTTTTTCTAGATATTATGTAAAAGTATATTTTTGAAAGTTAACTTTGCACTGCCTGTAGTCTCTGGAACCTAAATCTGTATTTTGCTCTCCAGCTTCTGCCAGCCATTAATTAGCATTTCAATAGCCGTGAATAAGATGTGATCTTACTCCCTGGACAGAAACACTGAAACAAACGTCCTTAGGTGTGTGAAGGCGTTGTTGTGCCCTTGACAGGATGGGCTGTGGGCTCGCCCATTGACTTGATTAACTTCAAAGATGACTACCTTGTCGCAAGCAGATTTAGCTAACACCCTTTGATTGTCCCCCTAGCCAGATCGACCTCCATCACAGTGAGCCTCTGGTTGACAGCACAATGTCAGATCCTGGTGGGGTGTCAAGACCTGCTTAACAGGGCAACCTAAGAGGGTGATGAGAAGTGCACTTGCCAGGTATGCTGCTTGATCCCATCATGGCAGTCCAGAGAGGCACAGAAGGGAGTTCAGATTTGTGTCAGCGCTCCGTCTGCTGTTTTGTGTGACTTGATTTTTTGAGGAGGAGAAGCTGTGAACATTTGTACTTTTTTAGGGCCTACGGTAGGAATTTGTGGTGCCGTTGTATTGAACAAGTCCTCAGTGACAATTCGCCATACTAGCTCTGCTGGCCGGATACAATGGCTGTAGGAAAGTAGGATCTGCTTCTTATGGTTATCCCCACTTTTTGCTTGATGTTACACTGTTGTTGACCCTGCAAATCAGGACCCCAGTCTATATGCATTCTCCCTTAAAATGTTATGCAATGTACTTAGGTACACTCCAGATTGGATACTGGGGTACCCTTGTCAGTCTCTAGTATATGGTACACATGCACCCAGGGCATAGGTACACCAGAGGCCTCCCATGGGCTGAAACATTTATTATGCCACCCATGAGAGGCCATGCAAAATCGAACTACAGCCCTGCCATTGCAGCCTGTGTAAGATAGTGCATGCACCACTTACTTTAGATATAGGTGTACTATATCTATAGGTCACTACACTTAAAACCTATCAGTCACCCCTCTAGCAGGCCTTGACAATCCTGAGGGCAGGGTGCTGGGTTTTATGTGAGAGGGTGCCCCTGCATGAGCAGAGCACCCCTGCAACCTTCGGAGACCATTCTCCCGGGTTGTCGGTGACGCAGCCAGACATATAGATCGAGGTGCATTATTTGCTCGCGTAAAATGATATCTCGAAAACAGCTGCAACAAAACGTGCCGTGTTTGATATCAAACACCTTGGAATCATACCTTCACACTGGTAACCGGTGTGGGAGGTATGATTCCACCCTTCTGAAGTGAGCTTTGTGGGGTCCCTGGTCTTCCCGGTACCAGCCTTCTCGACCCGGGCAGCAGAAAATGGTTTCTGCCAACCAGAGACACATTTCTGCCCTCGTGCTGCTGAGCCAAGCTCGAGCAGCGAAGGCAGGACAATAGGCATCCTGTCACAACCTCCCAGACAGGATTTAGTGTATTGGCGATGGTTGGGTGCACTTCCAAAGTGCCTGAAAGTCTGCATCTGGGGCATACTTGGTGTCCCTGTGCATAGTCCAGTTCAAACCAGTCCTGGGAGCCGTTAGCTCCCACTCTGGCGCGAAACTGAACAAAGGACATGGGAGTAAATTCCCCACTGTCCTGACCCTCCCTGGGAGGGTCCCATGAATCTGTCCAACCCTCTCCCGTGGGTACTTAAGGGCTTACCTGGCTGTAGGACCCTAGATTCAATGTGGACAAGATTCTGAACAAGAAACCACTGACCTTTGACCGTCTGGACACTGGACTTCGCTGGACTCCGACTGGGCCCGACTTCATCTCCCTCTCCGTCCAAAGCATCGTCCATGCCTGTGCACCATACAGGCTCCATGCAGGACCTGTGGAGCATCAAGGACAACTGAAGTATCTCCCTTTGGGTGAAGGAGTCACTTCCCTGCATTCGCAGGCACCCTAATGCAACTGACCGGTCTGCTGATCCTGAGCTTCTGTGGACTCCAAAGGCTCCAGCAACACAGGAGGTGGGTTCCTACATTCCTTGAGGTTGAGCTGCCCTCTCACCAAGTCTGAGGCTAGTATCTCTCGTGGGGACAGCATAACCTGAACACCTGTGCACCTTATACTTTTGCAAGTGCATATGCTTGTTGGCATTCCCCAACTAAGGGGCCGATTCCGATCTCGGCCGGTAGGGCTCCGAATCGGATTCGGCATTACCGGATCCGATTCGGAGCCCTGTACGATGCATGCGCCCGCGAAATCGCCGACCGACTCGAACGCGGCTACAACACGCTCCGACCGACTCGTACGGACACAACTCGCACCGCACAATGGAGACGTTCCCCGGCCGGGTAAGTACGATGCGCACCGCGAGCAGTCTGACCGACTCGCGCCGTCCGGCTCGAAAGAGCTGTCGGAGCCGGACTTTGGGGGTCCGCGTCGGACCCCCCTGTACGCGTAGCCGCGCGAGTCGCACACAGGGGGGACCCATGGGTCCCCCCTACCTGTGCATGTACGGCGCGACCCGCTTCGACACGTACCTGCTGTAGGGGGCGCCCTTGTTTGCCTCGCACCCATTGAGTCAATGGGAGCCCACGTACGCGTTGTACGACCGGCTCCCGTTGACTTCAATGGGAGTCCGACCGAATCGAGTCCGGGTGCATGCGTGCGCATCGTACTCGTTCGGTGGGACTGCCAGAGTCCGATTCGGTCGGAATTCTCTCCGGCTCGGTCGGAGAGATTTCCGGCCCGAATCGGAATCGGCCCCTAAGTGCATTGGGCTATTGCTAGCCCCAACCTCTGGGCACATTTCATAGAAAGGACTTTGGCCTCCTTGCACTCTGTGCCCTGCAAGCTGTCACTTTGTGAAACTGTTAGAGGTCCCCTTGTGACTCCTGTGCCTCCGGCCTGTGGATCCATTTGAGGGACAACACTGCTTTTCTTGGGCTCCCCTAGTTGCTCCAGGCTTGCCCTGACTTCCCTTGCTGTGGTGAGTCTCCTGGTCCTTGCTGGGACAGAAAGTAACCTTCCTTGACCTTCTTCGTGGGTTGCCACTGCCAAGGTTTGTTGGTGCTGCCGTCGGACACCGACCCCTCAGCACTCAACTTCTTTTGTGGGACAGCTCGTATCCAGCTCCTGGTTGTCCTCGACATCTCCTGGTCCCTGCAGCTGTCGAGTCAAGGTCTCCATCATCATACCTGAAGCACCAGACATCGGTGGGCATTCGTCTACCGAGCCCCTGGTCACTCCTGAGTGACCCAGACTCTGTCCCCTCTGCTTCCAGGTTCCTTCCATCAAGAATCCACCTGTGGGTTCCATCGGACACTTTTCCTCCTTCCAGCAGTGACATTTCTTTGAAGACTCCCATTGAGATCGACAACGGTTTCTGACGCCAATTCAGCCCTATGCACCCGGCTTCCCTGGGATAGGTAACTCTGGTACTTTGGTATTGTTAGACCCGGGATCCCTGGTTGGCTGAGGTAGGTACGTTAGGCCAAATAGGGACCCGCGGTTCCACGTCAGGGAAAGGAAGGTCACCTTCTGAGATAGCCCCCGCTCACCCCCTCGGTAGCTTGGCACGAGCAGCCAGGCTTATCTTCAAGGCAAATGTATAAAGTATTTGCCACCACGATCACAGCAACCCAATGATGACACCACAAATAGACTCCACACGAGTTTTATAAAAACGAGTATAAATTTTATATAAAAAGATATACGATAACACCACACAATATAAATCCAACATATGCGTATTTGTAATATTCTTCCTGGCCGGTTGTTAGGCCAGCCAGCTCTTGTAAGTTCTAACGATATTAATGAGCACTTCTAAACATTTCATTGTAATCCCAATACCATGTTATGCAGTTCGTAATGCTAGAATCAGGCACTTGTGCAATGTAGAAATAATGCAATGCGTAACGCGACAATCAAGCACTTTGCAATGTAAGAATAATGCAATGCGTAACGCAACAATCAGGTACTTTGCAATGTAAAAATAATGCAATGGGTAATACAACCACCAGGTACGTCGTTATGCAGAAATAAGGAAATGCGTAATACACTAATCAGGTAGTTCGTTATGCAGGAATAATGCAATGTGTAATACGCTAATCAGGTAGTTCCTTATGCAGAAACAATGCAATGCGTCATACGACAATCAGGTAGTTCGTTATTCAGAAATGATGCAATGTGTAATACGACAATCAGGTAGTTCGTTATTCAGAAATCTGCTAATGCGTAATACACTCCGGCACCGATCACGGTGCCTTAGGAGGTCTCTCCGCCACTCCGTCTGACTTGCAGTCAGCCTCTGTCAACAGTTGCCCCCAACACGGGTAGGGTGTAGCAAAAAGTGCAGCTCCGCACTCCGGCCCCGGCACTGCCACTCCTTTGGCAACACGGGCCGCGATACGAGCCGAAGCAGAGGCTCGCGCTGCTAAAATGAGAGAGAGGCCGAGAGCATCTCCCTCCGAGTCCGCACCCTGCCCCAGGAGTTGACACACGTTACCTGGGGGGCGCAAACCCACTCTCCTCTCCTCTTCCAACGACTTGGGTCTCAGATGCAATCTTTGTGAATGGGCAACGGCAGGCTCGGGCCGGCGGCTCAGCTCCTCCGAGGCTGCCGGTCCGGGCTGCTACTGCTACGAAGGTCTCAGGCTGCCACAGGGCACACGCACACAGCGTCGCTGAGACTCCCTTGAGCTTCGGGTGCATGATCACCGGGCACTCCACACGTCGGTCTCAGGCTGCACGAAGAACACGCGCACAGCGTCGCTGAGATTTGCTTTAACTCCGGGTGCACGTTAACAAGGCAATCCTCACGAAGGTCTCACTCTGCACAAAGCACACACACACAGCATCGATGAGATTCACTTGGACTCCGAGTGTGCACGATAACAATGCAATCCTCACGAAGGTCTCACGCTGCACAAAGCACACACACACAGCGTCGATGAGACTCACTTGGACTCCGGGTGTGCACGATAACAAGGCAATCCTCACGAAGGTCTCACGCTGCACAAAGCACACGCACACAGCGTCGATGAGACTCACTTGGATTCCGGTGCACACGATAACTGGACAATCCTCACAAAAGGTTCAGGCTGCACTAAGCACACGCAGACAGCGTCGCTGATACTCGCTTGGACTCCAGGTGCCCACGATCAAAGGGCACTTCTTACGAGGGTCTCAGGCTGCAACAAGCACATGCACACAGCGTCGCTGAGACTCTCCTGGAAACTTTTGTGTTACTGAGTTTCCGCAACAGGGAGCCAGCTCACCTCGGGCCCTTGGGGATAAGTTACTTCAGGACACAGCACACAGCAAAGTCCTTTCAAGCAGGGGGACACAGCACACAGCAAAGGCCCTTTAGCCTTTCCTTGGTAAAAACAGCAAACTGCAGGCCAGCCCCAGAACACACAGCAAGGGTCAGTCCTATCCTTCAGTCTCTTCAGTTGTTTCTTCCTTGGCAAAGGTTCCTCTTGACCACGAAGTAGCCACCAGTCTTGTTCAATCTTGATCAAGCCATTCTCCAAAGTTCAGGGGCTTCAGCTCTCATAGTTATACCTCTCAATGGCTTTGAAGTCTTTGTGTTCAGGGGGCACTGACCCCTGTTCAAACCAGTTCTGGGTGCCTTCCTGCCAGTGACACCTCTATTCCTTTGATAGTGGGGGTCTGGATCCTCAATCACTCAGCAGGGGCTGGAGCCATTGGTTTATGGCTGCAGCCCAGGCCTCTTCACCTCTAGGGGCTACTCCTCCCCCTACACTCCAGATGCAGGTCAGCCTGTTGCTGTCTCACCTCCTCCCCTGGGTCAAGACATTCCCCAGATCCTATCACTTTGAAATTCAGGCAGTCAATCCACAACCAGGCAGAGACACACAGAAATGTTAGAGCACAAAAACTCAGCCACTTCTAAAAGAGTGGCTTCTAAACACACAATGCAAAAAGATCACTGACAGAATATCGAGGAGCAAAATATCGACCTGGCAAAATATCGAGGAAAAAATATAGAATGCCAGAATATCGAATTCCTATCTACAAACAGGTAAGTACAAAAATATCGAATCCAAAATATCGTTGTAAAAAATATAGTAAGTCAAAATATCGAATTTTTTAAATGTCTTAAAAGTAAAGTAAAATTAATAAAATAATACATATAATTAACTAAAACATACTTAAAAATACTTAAATAACCTTAATATTAATAAATATTTAATGTAAGTTAAAAAAAATAAACATGCATTTTTATTTTTAATACATATATATATATTAACGTAATATTAATAACAAATATTCAATATTTTTAGCGTAGGATAGCGGGAGGGTAAAATGTACTATTCCCACTACAGTGAGTGCAACAGTAGGGAAAGCGTTAGATAGCGGGAGGGTAAAAATTACTATTCCCACTCCAGTGAGTGCAACAGTAGGGAAAGCGTTGGATAGCGGGAGGGTAAAAATTACTATTCCCACTCCAGTGAGTGCAACAGTAGGGAAAGCGTTGGATAGCATAGGGGTACAAATTACTATTCCCACTCCAGACAGTGCAACAGTAGGGAAAGCGTTGGATAGCATAGGGATAAAAATTACTATTCCCACTCCAGAGAGTGCAACAGTAGGGAAAGTGTTGGATAGCGTAGGGGTAAAAATTACTATTCCCACTCCAGTGAGTGCAACAGTAGGGAAAGCGTTGGATAGCAGGAGGGTAAAAATTACTATTCCCACTCCAGAGAGTGCAACAGTAGGGAAAGCGTTGGATAGCGTAGGGGTAAAAATTACTATTCCCACTCCAGTGAGTGCAACAGTAGGGAAAGCGTTGGATAGCGGGAGGGTAAAAATTACTATTCCCACTCCAGAGAGTGCAACAGTAGGGAAAGCGTTGGATAGCGTAGGGGTAAAAATTACTATTCCCACTCCAGAGAGTGCAACAGTAGGGAAAGCGTTGGATAGCGTAGGGGTAAAAATTACTATTCCCACTCCAGAAAGTGCAACAGTAGGGAAAGCGTTGGATAGCGGGAGGGTAAAAATTACTATCACCACTCCAGAGAGTGCAACAGTAGGGAAAGCGTTGGATAGCGTAGGGGTAAAAACTACTATTCCCACTCCAGAGAGTGCAACAGTAGGGAAAGCGTTGGATAGCGGGAGGGTAAAAATTACTATTCCCACTCCAGTGAGTGCAACAGTAGGGAAAGCGTTGGATAGCATAGGGTAAAAATTACTATTCCCACTCCAGTGAGTGCAACAGTAGGGAAAGTAATGATTTAATATTTAAATTAAAAAAATTAATTATCAATACCAATAAAAATTAATTAAAATTAATTACCAATTACAACATATTTAATAATTAATTAATTATAAATACCAATAAATATTATTTATTAAACATTAATTACCTATTAATAATTGATTAACAACCAATTAATTTTCAATACCAAAAATTAATAAGTAATACAAAATATTTACCAATCAATAATTAATTAACAGTAAATTATCAATACACAAAAATATTTTCAATAATTATTTAAATACAATTAAATTACTTCCCACCCTATTCCCCTATAAACCCACAACCCGCTCCGAATAATAAATTAATACAATTAATATAATTATCAATTAATAAAAATTAATTACCAATTAATACAAATTAATTACCAATTAATAAAAATTAATTACCACATAAAAATTTATTAACAATAAATTAATAATCAATACCAATAAATAAAAATAAATAATTACTGAATTACAATTAAAATACTTCCCACCCTATTCCCCTATAAACCCACAACCCGCTCTGAATAATAAATTAATACAATTAATATAATTATCAATTAAAAAATTAATAAAAATTAATTACCAATTAATAAAAATTAATTACCAATTAATAATTAATTAACAATGAATTATTTATCAATACCAATAAATAAAATTAAATAATTACTTAATTACAATTAAATTACTTCCCACCCTATTCCCCTATAAACCCACAACCCGCTACAGAACTAAAACGCAAAATTAAATTAAAAATAATTAATAATTCCTAAAAATGAATATTTAATTTACTATAATTAAATTACTTCCCACCCTATTCCCCTATAAACCCACAACCCGCTACGGAATTAAATTACGCAAAATTAAATAACATAAAATTCCTTACTTTAAAAAAATTAAAACATACATTACAAAAATAATACATACTTTTAACACATATACTAACACTTAAAACACTATAAAAAAATTCGATATTTTTAACAACTATATTATGACTGTCAATATTATGACAATCGATATTTCTTACCTGAATTTCGATATTCTGCACCACTATATTTTGGCAATTCGATATTCTGTCCATTCTATATAAAAAAGTCGATATTTTGGCAATTCGATATTAAAAATTCGATATTATGTCTGTTCACCAATGCAAAAATCACCTTCATAAAAAGATGTGTTATTACATTGTGAGTTCAGGCATACTAAACTTCACCTCTCCATCTTAAGCCTTTGGGAAGATAGGCTGGAGAACATATTACACAGCCTCCCCATTCTGTCCTATGGGCAAGACGGCCTATCAACAGTGAAAAACGAAATGGAGATTATTTCACTGTCAGGACATGGTACACACCTTAGTACATGTCCTACCTTTCACATGCACTGCACCCTGCCCAGGGGGTACCTTGGGCCTACCATAGGGGTGTCTGATGTGCATAGAAAGGGAAGGGCAGGTCTGGCAAGTGGGTGCACTTGCCAGAACAACAACATGGCAGTTAGCAAACAGCGCGCAGGCACTGCAGTGACAGGCCTGAGTTCCCTTTTCAAAGCTACTTGTTGGGTGGCACGAATAGTGCTGCAGGCCCACTAGTAGCATTTGCATTACCAGCCCTGGCACACATAGTGCACTTTACTAGGGACTTTACTAGGGACTTTACTAGTAAGGCAAACATACCAATCATGGACAACCAATTACCATTACACTTTATACAGGGAACACTTGCACTTTGACACTGTTTAGCAGTGGCAAAGTGTCCAAAGCATCTAAGTTGGCAACACAGAATCCATCACAACACCAAAAATAGAGGAGGTAGAGGCAAAAGTCAGGGGTAATCACGCCAGAAATGCCAGGTCTAACACGTGTCCCC